>CAUYPK010050191.1:0-25561 GCA_963574355.1 Loris lydekkerianus | reverse complement strand
AGGCCTCAGGCACATGGCAGGGCCCAACAATTCCCTCTTTTGTTTTTTGTATGGTGGAAAAACATAGCCCCTGTCTTAGAGAACCCCAAGTTTTTATGAGATTTTAATATTTGTGGATTTTAAAAAGCTAATTAGGATTTTTAACTCAAAGCTTTTAGGTTCTTTGAAAATGGATTTTTTTTTTTTTTTTCATTTTTAGCAACAAACAGATCTCCAATCCCCACTTCCACCTGTTATTTCATTATATGTCTGTTTTTCACACCTTAAGGACATTTCTTACCTATGTCCTTACTTTGACCTTATTCTGCGGAATTTCTTCTTCATGTCTTCATTGTTTCCTGTTGTAACTGTAGTAGTTCCTTCTTTATAGTCTTCCTAAATCCTTGCTTTTTAAATTTCAGAGGGGGTGCAGAATGTTCCCTGCTGTTGGAAAGTTGTGTGTCTTGTACTGACATAATGTTTATCAAGTTATTATTGCTTTCTAAAAAAACTATACCATTGCTGTATTGACTAATTGTGATTGGTTAGAAAAGGGATGAGATTGGCATTTGGAAGGAATAATATGTCTTAAAGTTCCTTTGGAAAATGTATCTGAAATCATTTCAATTAATTTTTCAGTGGGAAAAATGATTCTTCTGGCAGATTTTCCTTAAATTCATTGTAGTTCTTATTTAAATTTCACTTACCAAACTTAGCCTGGGAGTGTGAGTCAAGCACGTAAAATATAATCATTTCTTTTTCTAAAGGCATTAAAATACTTTTCACGGTTATTTATAGTAAAATTTGCAATATTTTTGTTATATTTTCAAAGTATTTTTTATTGGTAATACAACTCCCAGATATACTTATGAAGTGGACAAGGGAGTTTTGGGCCCCTGTCCTATAATTTTATCAAATGGAGAAGCTAAAAAGTTCAAATGTTTTCCCTCTGGCAATAGTAAAAATTTTATTATTGCATAATAGCATTTTGGTAGAAATCTGGTGTGTTTGTGTATGTGAAATGAAAGTAACTGACTATGAAATAAAATGTGACACTTTTGAGTTCGATGGGAATTATTGTTGAGTTTTTGTCATATCTCATTATTAATAAAGGACAAAAAAGAAACTTCTCTCTCAAAAATATGTAGGCCAACTTTTTTATGAAATAAGTGTTTTTACCATATGATCTTTTTGTAAATTTATCCTGGGCAACTAGGATTTTGCTGTAGCCTGTGTGCTATTTCTTTTCTCCTCTCTCCCTCTGTCACTGTTGTTTCTACCACATATGTCTAACCCTGATCCTTGCAGCAAAAAAGGTTCTTCTAAGACTGTGGGCAGCGCAGCATGTCAGATCCCATGTTCTGTCTGAAATGCTTCAAATTTTATTCTGTGTTGGTAGAGCCTAGGCTCAAGTTGATTCTGGGACTGGCAAAACATGTGCTCTAATTATTACCATTTGGAGCTATTTTCATGGTTGTGGCATGGCCCAATTTCTATTAAAAGAAAAGGTGGGGCTAACAAAAGAGGATCCTGTCTTTTTTATTCCTGGGGAAAATATTCCCCAGTGTGGAAAACTCATTCTAGCTTAAGAAATTATGAGCTGACTGTAGAATGATTCCAAGCATACATAAACTTGATGTAACAATAATAATAATGGGTATTTTATTGAGAGCTTGTCACATACCAAGAATCATCACAGATCTAAGTGCTTTGATTTATTAACACATCTAAATGCCTGAGTCTACAAAGTAGTTTTTCTTTTGTTTTGCCTTGTTTTGTTTTTCTGAGACAGAGCTTCAAGTGATCTTCCTGCCCCAGTATTCTGATTCAGCTACAGTGCCCAGCTGAATAATACTCGCATTTTATAGATGAGGAAACTGTCACCAAGGTTAAATACCCGAACACCCACAGAGAAACAGAAATGAGATTTGAATACAGTCCGACTCTAGAGCCGACGTTCTTGAGCAGTAGGCTTACTGCCTCTGATATTGAGGGAGTCTTTTTCTCAGATTTACATTGTTTATGAGATCTAACAGGAAAAGTCTTTTATCTACCAGCATTTGCCAACTGTGTTGGTGTTGCTTCTCACTTCATTTGCCTTTATAACCTGGTTTGCTTCTTAAAAAGAACCTTTCTGTTTTTGAGTTTGAAAATTAAATGTAACCCACTGCAAAAATTTGCATTGATGTAATATTATGAATGCAAATATAAAATACCTGCTGTGTTTTGATTGCATTTAATTTCATTAATGCAGCTTAATTGTAGGCATTATGTCAAGGTTAAATTAGTCTTGTTGTGAAAGGCTTCTCATTTCCTGTCTTATAAGTTTTTTTCTTAACATTTCATTAATGAAACAGTTGGAGTTTTTCTCAATGATAGAAAATACTTAAAGTTATGCCTTTGACTTTGAAATAACTTTAACTTATTTTCTGAAGAATTTGTGATCATAATAGTAATTAGTAAAAGGGTGAATCTTTAAGGTTTGAATTCCTTTGGTGTTGAAGACTGTAAAATAAATAAAACAGATTTTCTGTTAACAATGAAGTTCTTATTCCAATTATCTAAGAACATTCAAACCCTGAATGATATAAAAATTTCAGCATTTCAGTGTGATTGTTTCCCGTTGAAGGTTATATAGTCCTTGCAAATTAAAGTGTTACATTTTGGCACCGAATATTCAGACTTTCTGTGCTGCCACTTCTCTTTCCAATGATTACATGTAATGTTTTGGAACTACTCAGCTATTATCCATTCTACATAGTTCAATAGATAGCATTTCAGAACATGCAGAATAAATCTGATTGAGAAAAGTGAGCTAGCCCATTCACGTGTCCTTACAAAAACACTCAAATTTATACGTGTGACATATGCTCAAATAGACTAACACACACATAAACAAGTACACTTGTATGCATGTGCATACTAACATATGCTCACGTGTTGACACACATATATTTGAAAATAAGACTAGTTTTAACCAAAGGTATCTTTTGGATGACTTTGTTTTTGTCTTAAGAATCAAAAGCTCCTTTAAACAAAGCCTTCCAACATTATTTATAATTTGTGAAAATAAGGCTTATATTCCTTTCTTCGTAGATTTTATATCTTCATGTTGTATGCTTTCTGCAAAAAATTGTTTTATGGCAAGAAGATTTCTTTTTTCCCTGTAGTCTGAAAGATAAGGGATAACAAATTAAGTGGTATAACTTCACTAATTTCCTAAAGAGTAAATATTTTGGAAACGTTATTCTGTTCAGAAAAACAAGTGACAGAAATACTCTCTTTTAGAAATATTTAAGGCATGGAACTTTATGATCTAATTTTTGGATGTGGAGAGGCAATTCTGCTTTGCATTGAAAATTTTGAATAATTATGAATATAACTAATTGCAAAATCACTTACACCTCAGCATCTCTCTGATTTGCCTTCATTATTGCTTTTGTTATGGACAATTTATTAAATGTTTGAATGGGTTTTTGTACTTTATATAGGATTGTCCTTGTGTATGAATAAACCTACAGCCACCTTTCATACCATATGTTCATCTTTACAACTTGATAAGCTTCATGAAGTTAAGGAATCCTTCAGAGTATGTTCTCTTTCTACTCTACTGGTGACATGAGAGGTTAACTATTCCATTTTTTGGCAGATCAATATTTCTTTCTTTGAGTGTTAATGATGTGATGGCATCCAATGTGGATCTTTGGGCAACTTTCATAAGAAGACTCAGAAGTATTCAGAAGGGAAATAGCAGTAGGCAGTATGTAATGGATTAGCTCTTTGGAATGGAGAGCTATTAATTTATACCAGACCACTTGTTCAAGGTTACTGTACCCACCCTCCCCTGTGATCCAGAGCCAAAGGATCCAAATGGGTAATTACCTTTTGTCAAATTATATTTCGACTTACCTTATGATGTTATTTGGTATAGTATTTTTCTCCCGAAAGACATATCAGCATTTTATTACCATCTCTTTCATTCCTAACATCTGTCTAAGAAGGAGATAGAGGCCAAGTTTTTCCTTCACCATAGTAAAAACCCCATTTTACAGACAGGGCTGGCGACTAAAGTCATCTTCTGGAAAACAGATTTTGGCAGTTTTCTCCAAGAATTTTAATTTTGAAATACTCTCTTATAATATGCCTCATTAATAAGGATCTTTGAGATACTCGTGATTAATAAAATATGTTCTTTTCCTCTCTAGTCCATTAACCATGAATTTGTGTATGTATATATATTTATTCTTTGTGTGTATACACCTACACACAATATAAAAATCACAATATATAAGTACATGTGATTTTTTATAGATATGTAGTATCACTAGAAATTCCTAAGTATGGTATGATACGGAATATAAATGATATGATGAAATATATAATATGATCTGATAATATAATACTTTTTGAAGCAATTCAAACTCCAGCCACTACCTAGCAGCCAGTACCATTTAAAATGTTTGTTGCAGAGTTTAGGTTATCTTTAGACTGTTTTTCTCTTTAGTATCAATATTTATTCTGTATTTTGAGACTGCTTTGGCCTTACTTATTTATAATCTTGTCTAGCAAGATTAAAGGTGAAGGAATAAACTCTTGGAGAAGCAAACTGATCTTTGACACACCTCTCAGGGATTATTGGTAATTGCAGAGTATAAGGTCTTAACCCTTTTTTCATATCTCTGCATAAGAAAGGGTCAGACTTTTGAGCTTTTATCACACTATTAAGTAGAATGAGGAGGAAGCCTTATGTAGTTAAATTATTCAACTGTTCCTTTCGTCTGTCAATTTTTCTGTTGATCTGTGAGCTTTCAGTATTTCAATAGAGTGACTGCATTGTGGCTAAATTTATAAGAGTTTTCCTTAACGGATTGTGCATTTTGCACACAGATTATGGGGAAAAAATGGAAATGAACTCTATCAGACATAATCAGAGACTATTTGAAGTTTACAGAGAAAAATTGTTTTGCTCAATAAAAAGATTCACAGACATCGTAGTAATGACTGAATGTGAAACTCAAATATAGAAAAGCTGCATCAGTGTTTTTCTTGTGGATTTTTTTTTTTTTTCTAATTGGACAGTGAGTATTTAAATATAGGTATTTTTCAGATGACATATAGATGAATCCAAATTACCATATGTAGTACAATGGACGACTTCATTCTATGATCAATTCCGGTACAACTTTAAATATGCTTCCAATCGTGACAGTTGAGTTAATTATCAACTCTGCATGTGTGGAGTAAATATCAAATCTGTGTGTGTGTGTGCCTACCTCAAATGTGCACAACATGGGAACACCATAAATTCTTTCTATAATTAAATTTATAAAGTGCATAGAAAATAAATGTAAAGTTGTACAACGAAATATTGAACAGAAGTATCAAATATATAAGGTCATTAACAGTAAATTGATAAATTCCATTTTTCAAAGTTCAGCTGGGTGGTAACTTTACAAAAAAAAATTCAGACATTTCAACATTGTTTGCTTATGGAAAACATTTGGCAATTCTGTTAGCAAAGAACAGTGTCAAAAATCTAAACGTTTTTCCCTCAACATCTGTGTTTGCTTATTAAAAAACAAACCCACCCCATACCCCCAACCTCTAAAACGAGTTAAGTTTGTCACGAAATGTTTTTCAGTTGTCCTGAAATTCAATCTCAATTTTTTGGTGTGTCTCTATGACTTTTATTTCATTTGGTTATGGCTGCCTGTTTATTTCATTTGTTTGTTTCATTTAAGTACATTCTATATAGGACTTAAGAGTGGTCTGATAGGAAGTTTTAAAAAAATGTTTAAAGAAAAAAAGCCATTTTAGGGTTTCAATGTGAAAAAGGGCTTTTAAAGGGACAGGGTAGATTCTGTTTACTCCACAAAGAAATATGCATGCCCCACCCTCATGTGTGCTCTATCAACTAAACTTGATACATTGATTTAGGGCCATATTATTCTTCCTGTTTTAGGCTACTGGTAGCAGGAAACATAATTTTGGTAGAAGTGTTTGGGGGCGTGTTGGTATTACCCACTTTTTGCCTTGAATCTGGTTTTTAAGCTAGGAGACTGGGAAGAAACAAAAGGCAATACATGCTATTTCTCTCTCTCTCTCTCTCTCTCTCTCTCTCTCTCTCTCTCTCGCCTTCAACCCCCAAATTCATGTATACACATACGTTTGTCCCTTCATTGGGTTGTTTTGGCAAAAAGATTGAAAGAAGATGCTGAATGTCCTGAACTAACCTAACTGTGAGATGACCTCAGTTAATGAGAGGAACTGCTTTCTAAGGACATTTCCTTAAGAATTGTGATGTTATAGAAAACTGGAGACAGACATCAGTAATGTTTACAAAGATCACTTCCTTTTAATTTAAGGCAGATCCTGTCACTTAGCTTCAGAGGATTCAGCTTCAAGTTACACAAGTCAGCTAATCTCCAGGTAGCGTATAGTTGTTGCAGATGGTCAACTGTACGAATTTACATCTGCTTAAAGTATTTTATTTTTTTTTTTTTAGGTAAAATATAAGTGATGATAAAGAGGAAGCAGAATGTTTCTGTGGTCTTTCTAGATCATTTGACTGATTTCCTCTCAGTGAATATCTTTTTACAGAAGCATGGATTTTACTGCTGTATTTGACATTAAAAAATATTTTTATTGAAATGAAGTATACAGTTTAAATATATTTTTAATTCTTTGTTTTTCTCTTTCATCCTTCCTCCTCCCTCTAACATGACTATAAAACGTTAAAACTCATACACTCCAATCAGTGGAAAACGCATATAGGAGAGACTGCATCATATGAAAAGCCAATTGACTTGGACAAATGAATATAATTTTGGCTTACTGGACCTGTTTCTTTCTTTTCTTTTTTTTTTTTTTTAATAAAAAGTGCCATTTGCGGCTCTAAGATAAGTTAAAGTGATTTCTTATTTGAAATGTCTTTTAGCTTTTTCACATTCTTTGATTATCTTTTGATTATATGGCATATAATACTGGGGACCTGAGAAATGAAATTGTAAATAGGTTTTATGTGTACAAAGCCACCTCCCTTCTGAGTTTTAATGTGAAATCTCCAAATTTATAATACCGTAGCTTCAAAGAGAGAGCTATGGTTGAGTTTTCTCTGTATGTGTACCTGAGAATAACTTTCACATGCTTTCCCGATGAGAGGATTTCCTGATGATTTCCTCATTATGTCTAATGGAAGTGATAATGACAACTTGAATAGGGACTTCTTCAAGTTTTGTTCCTTGATTACCCTGTAAACTCTATGGCTGCTTTACTGAATTCTGCTTTCCAGAGTCTAACATGGGACTTGCCCCATAACAGGTGAATGATTAATTTGTGCATGAATGAATGAACAAATACATGGATATAGACTTAAAATAACTTTGGTTCATTTATCCAAAATTTTAAAAAAGTAGATACGTGTTAACAGGATACATTATTTAATTACTAGGTTTTATTTGACTACCTAGTTAAAATGTGAGGGTATAAGCCAGTTACATGGCCATTTCGTAAGTTTCACTGGTTATCAAAAGAAAAATGGAACATGTTATGAATTATTTTGAAGAGAAATTTAGTATTATGGTAATGTAATTTCCATTTAATTTTTACTTCTGGAAACATTTTAAGCAAAATTAAAGCTAATTACTCTTATTAAAAAAAAAAACAAAAAACAAACCTGCTGTAGGAGGCTTTGGCTAGCTTTGAATAAGCGTAAATTTCTTAAGACAAAAGGTTTATAATATGAATCTAGAAGTACCAGCAGGTGGAGCTGTATTCCAATGCTGAATAACAAATGGACTCTTCAGAGGGTTGACTTGTGATTGAACCAAAATCCTGGTCAATAGTTTTATAAGGAACTTTGCATATCATAGTATGAAGCAGACATCTAAACTTCTGCATGTAATATAACCATAATTTGTAGTTTAATAGAAAGTTTCTGATTCTTTTGCCTTTATTTTGGACTTGACCTCTGGATTTGCTGTCCTATAGTTATAATTTTGCTATATTACATTTGATTTACTTTGGATACTAACAAAATACACATACTGGGAACTGAAACAGAAGTAACTGCAAAGCCAAGTAAAGTTTAGGCTCATGTTGGAGAAAGAGCGAAGAAATGATGAGAGAACGAATGGGATGGAGAGTTCACTCAAAGGTGACAGAGAAAATATAGCAGGTTTTTTGATAGTGCTGGTTCATGCCAGCATACTTGACCTACATATCATTTCTACATTTAGTACTGCATATTTTTTCTCTGAGTGATAAACTGAAATTCTAAACAGTAAAAAAATAGTTTTAGATATAGTCAAACTTAACTTATGATTTAAAGAGAAATACAGAACCTGAAAACTTGAAAATGGCAGAGGCCTGCAAAATTGAGTCTTGTCTTTTTCCCTTAAAACAATAATTACACAGACTACGTAGAAGCAGTTGTTAATCACTGTAGGTTTTCACTTAAATGTTTGATCTCTTGTTTTCAAAAAGATTCCATTTTTCTGGACATCTATATACTATAAAATTGAAAATTAGTGCTAGAAACAGGGGTGGGAGAATGCTTCCCAATGTACAGGGAGGATATAAAGTTTATGTTAAACTATTTTAAATTACACATGAACTTTACATCCACCCTATAGACTGGTTTTTACAATTGATTAAAATTTTATAAGAGAGAGAGTTGGATTCCTCTAAGAATTTACTCACAATCCTATTTGCATAAATTGAAGGTAAATATCTGCTTTCATGCTTGTTTTCTTCCTTAAAAAATAACTTACTTAGTCAGTAGAAGACAAATTTGGTGTTTGGTGATACCTAATCTATTGGCCATGGAGAAGTCACTTGTCATGAAGGCACCTGTTTAATCTTTCTGGCTTTTTGTTTATAGGAAGTTATCACTTTATTATATTGTTGCACTTCAAATTTATTGAATGTTATTATATAGCTAGCATAATTTATGGTTGTAGAGGGTTAAAAAAAAGGCAATGTCCCTTGGTAAAAAAGAGTAAGTTAGGTTGGGAAGAAAAATATGTTTAATAAAGATGGCAAATAAAAGAGTTTATACTTCAAAAATTTCACACATATAATAATAGATACACTGCTCAAATATACTCATTACATAATTTTGAATAGTCAGATTCTAAGAATGACAACCTTTAAAACATATTGTTTGACATAGACCATGAGGAGATGGGGCATTGCCTACTTTACTGTTTGGCTGTAATTAAGTGTTATGAGAAACTTGTAAAGCCCCACAGTTTAGTTTTTTTGTATAAAAAGTTGTGTGTCAATTGTTTAAAAATTGAATAATTTGTCCTTATTTTATTTTTATTAATAGTATTGTAGGTGCCTATAATCACATAGAATTCTTGTTAAGTGGACACCATCATTTTATACCATCCATGCTATCTAGAAATGAACCCACATGTAGGAAGTATTTCAGGAAGATCTGGGGAATGACAGAATGAATTTATATTGAATAGGCATTTTCAAGTCTCCACTGCCATTATGTAGATTACTTGCTGAGGAGGTAGTTTTTGCCTTTTAGTCTTAAAAGCATCAGACTAAGATGTCTAGGTCTTAATATCAACACTGGCAGTTTTAACTGGCTGTGCAGCCTAGAAAAAAAGACCTATCTTAATGTGTTCAGTAACAAGTTAGTGACAATGTTATATAAATATTTAAGTTTCTCAAATTTTGAAAAAAAATGCATGTCAAATTTTGAAAAAGAATGCATGCGCTCTAATCCACGAAAGTAAATATAGCTGATAATAGTGCCATTAGGCAACTAGAAGTTCTTGCTATAAAATATTTACTATTTTATATTGCTGAACATCAGCTGGACTTGTTACTCTAACTTCAGATACTACTGTGTGCTCCAGACCTTGGTGGTAATGCTGTTTTTCTTCAGCACTATTGTACTAGAGACTGTGCCGTGAATGGAGCCAGGGTCAGAATCCAAACAAGAATTCATGGACTAAATTTGACATAAGCACAAAATTGGGATTAGTAGAGTGAGAAATTCTTCTGGCCTTTGCCAGAAAATAGTATTTTTTTTTTTTTTTCTTATTGAAGGCAGCATATGTAGCCTGATCATGTGGTGTGGTGTAACACACCTTGTCAGAATGGAAGGTCGAAAGATCCAAAAGAAGAACAAATTCCAGGCAGTTACTAACACAGATCCATCAATCCATGTGCTGAGCCAACTTTGCAAAGTGGCTAGTGATTCCTCCTTTTACCACTTTACTGTTTGAAAAGCGGACATTGTGTGCTGGAGTCACAGGTGACTATTCTCTGTACTTTTGGGTATACTTGTAATATTTTATATGGAAAGGAGGTTCCTAGAGTTCCATAACCATAATCACAATGTTTGATTCTCTTCCATAGTGCTCATCCCCTTGTGACTTCCACGTACACATGCATGTATGTGTGTGTGTAAATTTATTGGGTATAAGAAATGAGATTAGAACAATTTATTTATCTCTACCATGTCTATAACAGAATACATTTTAGATAATGATGTATGACTTTTGTATGCTAATGCCAGCTGCATCTGATTAGCAATAAAGGCAGCTTGGAACATAACATGGAAAAATCAGTGGTCATTATTGGGTAACATCCTAGGCTAGGGAATGACTCAGTACTAATGCCCCAATGTGGGGGCTGAGGCATTTAAGTACATCTTGTCTTAGGATTTTATAGAGTTGGAAGCTTCCTTAGGAAGAGCGTTTGGAATTGGGTATTTCCTGGGTCTAGCTGGGGCAAGGCTGGGAGACAGGAAGAAGTGGAGAGTGGCGGGGTCTTCAGCTTTGACTGCCTTTCTGGCTTGCTGGCTGACCTCAGTGTGTTCTTGATCTTGTGGCCTGGACTTTTTGTTCTATTGCTTACGTTGCCTTCCGCTGCTCAATGAAACCTTCGTGAGGGCAGGTTTTTGTTATCGTTGTCGTTTGCTTGTTTCCGTGCCACTGTATTGTCAGTGTCTAGAAGAGTGCCCAGCTCATAGTAGAAGCTCAGTAAATATTTGTGAATAAATGAAATCAGTGAGTTTTCTCAGAGACTGTTCTGTGTGTGATGCTTTATTAATTATGAAGGGGGAAACAGAGACGAATGAGAAACTCTCTTTTCCTCAGCCAGCCCAGAGTCTAGCAAGGATGATATGTTGTGTATAAAAAAGACCAAGTAGCATATCCCTAAGGGCTGTATGTCAACACGATAAATGAAATCTTTCTATCTGGGAGGCATACGTGGAACTCCAGAGCTCTCCTGGCATAAAGGATTCTCACCTTGGCCTTTAAAGATGACTGAGCAGCAGTAGGCAGCAGTGGAAGGTGTGCATTTAGGCTGATGAGAAAGCGGTGGCCGCTCTGCCGTGATTACATAGCAATAAGCAAAGAGGTTGGGCCAAGGGCAGAGGGTGTGAGGGGACAGGCAGCAGAGACGGCCGAACGGGAAGGCTGGGTCCAGTTTACGAAGGGCTGGCCATGCCCAAGATAAAGCAATTCACATTTTAGGCAGTGAATATTCTACATAGGATTAGAGGTTTGTCCATGCTTAAGGATCATAAATAATTGTTTATTCTAAAATTTGGGAGGTCCCTGGCCACAGTTTATACTTCTTGGCATATTACACAGTTTCCGGAGTTATTGATTTGATATTCAGCCTTGAATTCATCAAAGCTTATGCAATATTTTCCCCAACATATTTATCATAAAGTGGTGCGGGAAGGCCCTGGCCTTTCATTAGTCTTTCTAAATCTAGATTTTGAAACAGGAAAAGAAGAAAAGCCTAAAAGTTGCCATTCTGTGTGGAGCACACAAAGCTGTTTTGGCTCACAGACTCCCAGAAGATGGAAGGGAAATTGACCAGGGTGAAGCGCTTTTCGTCCCCCACCGCTGCTACGTTTTCTCTCATCCTGATGCTTTTATCTCTACCAGTTGTTCATTTCCCATAGTTGTATAAACACAACACTTTCTTAAAAATTCAGATATTTGTTATTTTTTTCTGGTCTTCTCTATAAAACATCTTTCAACTTCCTTTTCCCTTTGAGGCAGGGTGCAGCTCTATGTGCACCTAGACATCTGATCTTCATATTCACTGCATGGTAATTATCTTTGATTTCAAGAATGAATCAAGTAATCATTCAGTAGTTCTAAGCCCTACTATGGCATCCTTGAAGCTGATCATATAAGCTGCCCTTAAATACTTTCAGTGACAGAGTGGGATTACCTGATAGCACTTTTAATTATTAGAAAATTCTTCGTTATATTGACCTAAAATCTGTTTATCTACTCATTAGTTTAAGTTCTTTTCCTTATAAATGACATGGATTTCAGTGTTCAGAGATGACTATCTTGTTGCCGGTATTCATACGAATATTGATTTCCAAATTAAGACATCTCAAACCTGATAATCCTATGGATATACTCCAATTGGTCATTTTCCTCTTGTGTAATTGTATATAGTGTTACAGACTATACATAGATTGAACTGAATATAGTAAATTCTTAACCTTTCTTGAGATAACAAAATATTTTTATTTAACCTAAGATTTTAGTTATTTTCTTAGTGATTTTACCTTATTGATAAAAAGCTTGCAGTTGGCTCAAGTTTGAATGTGTTTTTCATAAGAATTGAAGCAGTATGTTCCCAATAACTATGGTTAGTTGAGTGTATGCATGGCACCACCTTAACACTATTCTGTACTTTTGAAAACTTAAATGTAGACTGTAAAATTCTATTAATTCTAAATAAATCCTATTTTTAAAAAACTTTTCACTTGGGCTAAAATTGCTATCTCATTGAACATGAATAATTTAAGAAATTTTACCCCAATTTTTGCTGAAACCAAGTTGTATAGCTCCTTGATGTGTTACCACAGAAGTCGTGTTTAGAAAGGAGCTATTTTAGAAATGCTATTGAATTTAAAATTAAGTTCACCAATCACCATATACTTTCTAGTATTTTACATTCTTTTTCTCTTTTGGGAAAATAACATTATTTTCCCTATGCATCATTTTCTATTACATTTTCTATGCGTTAGTTCTCTGATATTATATAAATCCGTACTGGTTTGTATGCTGTTTCAGAAATGAAAACAGGTTTATTCAGAAATTGAAGGAAAAAAAAATCTCATTTAAACTGGCCAGATTATCCTTCCTGTCTTTCCAATGATTTTGTACCTAATTGTCTGATTACTGTGGTTTTCCTAAACTCCTTATAATCTTTCTTTTTGAATATTTTACTTAGAACTTTTTTCTCCTTGGGTACCAGCTCAGCCACAGTAAAATAAAGCATACTTCTGAAGCCCCTGAGTGCAAGCCTTAGTTCATACATGGTATTTCTGGACACACCTTGGGCCAGAAGCCCACTGGGCTTGAGGCATCCACAGTACTGATATGGCTGTAAGGCCAAAGACTTAGATCACAACACTCAAATTCTCATTGATTATCTGGAAAGCCTTAATCAAGAAAGATGGGTTCAAACAAAGCATACTGCAAAGATTACAACAAACACCTAATTCTTCAATGCCCCCAAATTGAGAAATATCTATAAGCATCAAGAACATCCAGGAAAACATGACCTCATCAAATCAACTAAATAAGGTACCAGTGACCAATTTTGGAGTAAAGGAAATATGTGACCTTTCAGACAAAGAATTCAAAATATAATAGCTGCTCTCAAGAAACTCAGTGAACAGCACAGAGAAGATATTCAGAAGCTAATCATAGAACTCTAACAAAGAGATTAAAATAATAATAAAAACAAAATCAAGCAGAAATTCTGGAGCTGAACAATTCAATTGACAAACTGAGAAATACATCAGTGTCTTTCAAAAGTAGAATTGATCAAGTTTAAGAAAGAATTAGTAAGCTTGAAGACAGTCTATTTGAAAATATATAGTCAGAAGAGAGAAAAGAAAAAAAAATGAAGCACACTTAAAAGATCTAAAAAATAGCCTCAAAGGGTAAATCTGTGTTATTGACCTTAAAGAGGAGAGAGAGAGCAAGAGAAAGAGAGATATTTGGGTAAAAAGTTCATTCCAAGACATAATAACAAAAAACTTTATAAACCTAGAGAAGGATACCGGTATTCAAGTGCAAGAAGATCATAGAACACCAAGGAGATTTAAGCTAAATAACACTATCTCGAGGAATTTCAGAATTAAGCTCTGAAAGGTCATAGATAATAAACGAATCCTAAGGGAAACAAGGAAAAAGAAAAAATAATAATGTATAAAGGAGCTCCTAATGCCTGGCAGCAGACTTCTCAGGGGAAATCTTACAGGCCAGGAGAGAGTGGCATGACATGTTCCAAGCGGGATGTAGGAGAAACATGTTAACCCTGGAGTACTATATTCTGCAGAACTTTTACTTTTGTTGTTTAGAAAAATGTGGAGATAGCAGCAGTCTTATAAGACATTGTGCCAAATATTTAAAAACAAGAGAAGTCCAAAACAAATGAGGGAATTACCTCAAGCTAGTGGGTTTTCCTGCAGTGGAAAGGTCAATAAGACAAGTCAATATTATGAACCCCAACCAATATTCTGAAGCATCGCTTTATTTTTCTTTTACTAATAGCATCATGCCATAGAGTATATTCATGACCTCTTAAAGGTGCAATGAGGCATGGGAGAAGAAAAAAAAAATCCAGAGAAGGGGCAGGAAGTAGATAAAGAAAGTAGCAGGAAGGAAAAAAGCACAATGAAGTCTGATAAGAGAGCAAAGGATTCTGGGAGTCACTGCCAAGGGCCCAGACAAATATGTGCATGCTATTTTCCTTTGATTAGAAACTGTCAAAGGGGTAGAGTGCTGACGTAATCTCAGAGGTTAATGTGTCCTTACCCTCCAAGAAACATGGATCCCAAATTAGATTAGCCTTCTTTTTTTCATTTCATCTGGACCACTTCACGGAAGGACACTGAAGTCCATTTTTATTACACAAGCAGATGAAAACTACTCAGGCCCTGCAATCTTTGGGATCAAATGTTGCTATATCCGTTTTATTACCTGAGGCACTGCTCCTTTATATTCTTTAAACTGAGATTTAAAATTAGGAAGCAAGACAGCCCCAAATAATCAATGTTCTTAGTTGGTACAATAGTTCCTCAACTGATCTAGATCATACTGGTTAGAAGTAAAAGACTTAGTTTCTGGTGATTTCAATTTCAAAGTAATCCTTCTTTGTTTTCTTTGATTCAAATAAGACTATCAATAATAACTTTAAAAATATAATCCGAAAAACATATTTAAACTTCTGATGCATGTTACTTGTTGCAGCTTTGAGACTTAGAGGATTGGTTTGATTAAAATCAAGTTGAAGACACTTAGCCAAAGCATTTGACTCATGAGAGAATATTTTGTGGGAAACAATGCCAAGGGAATATATGATATTTTAATGTTCTGTAGAAATATTTTCTGGCTATGAAGTACTTGCCATAAACTACAGGTGAAATGGACCATCTACAACCACTGCCTTCAGCTGGATAAAAATACCTAAGCAGATAGACATAAGCACACTAATCTTTAGATGCAGACTTTTTACCTAGAAATTTTTCTTCACCAGTATTGATCATATAATTTGAAACTTTTAAAATAAAACACCTTTATTGATGAAAACATTGAGTTATATACCTGTAATATATGTATATTAACTTGTAAATCACCTCAATGAGTTATTGTTCTAATAAATTCTGTTAACTTTAAAACACAAAAAATTATGTTAATAGATGGTTGAAATAAATCAATCTGTGCAAATATTGTCATAGAGATATTCTTGCACACATTTTTGGGATAGGTGCACCTCACTGTAAAGACCACCAATACAAAGGATTGAATTCTACAAAATAACTAAATAAAAGATATATACATGGAGAGGAATTCTAGGGAAGTTAACTCTGACTTTCCATTTTTCTTATTTAAGGCATGGTAACTATATGTCATTAGGTATTTGACATATGTTTGATGTAAGGGAAAATTGTTCCACAGGTTGAAAGGTTCACAAAACTTATATTCCATCATGTATTAGTTAAAACTAATAGGTGATAACTAAGCTTAAGGGTAACATACTAAGTAGACGACAGCCGTGGACAATTTCTTATCCCCAGCATACAACTCCCGTAACCTAACCAGCTCTCTGGAATGCAATTCATTTATCCAGTGTATGGAAGTCTGATGACATTTGTACTCTGCGCATACTAAGTTTCAGCCTTGGTCTTGCTCAGCATTTTTAGTTTTCCTGAGAACTGTGAGGCCAATCTGCATCCTACTTTTTGAGCTGAGGAAAGTGATTTAGCAGCAGTGCCTGGCCCTGGTTCCCTTCTGTTTAGTTACCTTGAGGAATGCCCAAGAAAACCAGGAGGGCTGGGCACTGGGGAAGTGTCTGGACAGGAGAGGTGACGAGGGATGAGAAATAGTGTGACCTGCTCTAGAAAAGGAAGCTATTCCCTGTTGATTACTTTGCCATAAAAAAAGATTTGTAACAATGGAGGAGCCTTAAAAGAGTATTACTAAGTGAAAGAAGCTGATCAGAAAAGGGTACATACTTTAGGATTCTAACTACTATGGAGACAGAAAAATGATCAGTCATTCTGGAGAGGAATGAACAGGTGGAGGGAGCACAGAGAATTCCTAGGGAGTAAAACTACTCTTTATGATACTCACATAGGACAAATATGTCACTGTACATTTGTCCAAACTCATAGAAGGTATAATACTAAGACTGAGCCCTAGAGAAAACTGTGGACTCTGGGTGACAATGATGTGTCAAAGTAGGTTCATCCGGTGAAACCACGGGACCACTTGGGGGAGACTACATGTATAGGGGCAGGGAGAATTTTGGAACCTCTATACTTTCCTTCCAATTTTGCTATGAACCTAAAACCGCCAGGAAAAGTCTTAAAAAATAATAAAATGCAGTAAATTTTTTTATGTTTTCTATTTTTCCAGGAAACTGAGAGACTCAAACATAAAAACCAAGTGTGATAACTCCTGCCTCCCTGGTCAGCTTTCTCTTAGTAACCTGAAAGATTTGAGAATGTTCAGTGCAAATTCAATCAGGCCCTTCCTCATATAGCTGCTTTAAGGTTCTTGATTGATTCTGTTAGAAAATCTAAGAGTATGTTCTTCCTGCCAATAAATGGAATGAAAAGGTCAAATTAAAAAAAGTTATCTATTATTAGTCTTTGTTGAATCTCAGCTTTGGTGAGATTCAGTGACACAATAGTTGCCTGGTAGGATTTAATGCTCCCAAAGTAAGTATTTTTGCTGAAGATATAGGTTTCCTCATGATAATTTTATATTTTAAAAATTGGTGGCAAATATCTGTATAATGGACAGGGAGCATCTTATTTGACAAGAATTCTTCAGATTCAGGATTTTTTTAATTTCTTATTTATTTATTTTATTAAATCATAGCTGTGTACATTAATGCAATCATGGGGTACAATGTGCTGGTACTATGTACAGTTTGAAATATTTTCATCAAACTGGTTAACATAGCCTTCATGGCATTTTCTTAGTTATTGTGTTAAGACATTAACACTCTACATTTAGTAAATTTCATATGTACCCTTGCAAGATGCACCATAGGTGTGGTCCCATCAATTACCCTTTATTTAGGATTTTTATTTATTTTATTTCTTGATATTCATGTAGGAAAATTAGAAACTGTATAAAAGTATAAAGAATAAAACAATCAGCAAAATTCTTACAATCTCACTGGTAAAATTTAGTATATTTTGGGACAGCGCTTGTGGCTCAAAGGAGTAGGGCACTGGCCCCATATGCTGGAGGTGGCAGGTTCAAACCCAGCCCCAGCCAAAAACTGCAAAAATAAAAAAAAAAATTGAGTATATTTTGTTTCTTTCTTTCTCCACTACTTTCACTGATCTCCCCTTTCTGTTTTTTTAAATGGAAGTTATAAGGAATATTTAATTTTACATTTCACTTTTCTCCTACATATTATATCATGAACATTTCCCTAAGGAATTGACATCCTTCTAACACATTATTTTCAATGTTACTTATGAACCATCATTTGTCCAAACTCATAGAATGTATAATACTAATTTCATTATCTCCTATTGAACATTAAAAGTTTTTTTCTTCCTAAAATGGAAGAATTAGTTCTTTTAAAATAATTGTCAGCAAAACTTTAAATTTGTATACTGATATTTTCATAAACTTTCTTTCATGTCCAAGTCAAACATGCAGAAACAAGTATGAAAATGTGGGTATATAGGAACAAATGTTCTTAGGAATTTAAGGTAGCATGTAAATGATGTTTCATGTGAATTTGATGCTATACATATCAATTTTTTGGCTATTGTGCTCTATATGTCTCAAGTACAAATTGAATAGTGTCTCAATTTATGGCAGATTTCTGGCAAAGATGCTTATTTTTATGACCAAATCCTCGTGAACTTCCCAGGTGGCCATATCTTGGCTTTGTGACTTTAGTGAAATCCAAAGCAGCTCCATTGAGCTGTGCACATGACATGATGCCAAAAGATAGAACTGAAATAAAATATCCTGTACTGGAAAAATAAACCACCCAAAGGACCCATGTGTTTTTCCATATTTCCTTTTATTTCTCCTTTAAGAAATAAAACTTAAACAAGAAGCAGCATTTTCAGTTCAGAAGTGAAACTATCCAGATGTCCAGAAATGAGTAATTAAATTACCTAGGTTCATAGTGTAGTCAAATATGTTGGTATCTTTTTATTGCTTTACTGCTATATTGGTATATATATTTTTTATTGCTTCGAAACACTTATGAGCATTTTAGAACTAATACCAAGTAAATTTTTCTTTTATCACCATCATCAACATTCTATGGGGAACTGATTGCATATCTTTGATAGAAATGGGGTCTATATAAAAGTATTCTGGGCTTACCATGAGAGTTACATGATAATGATACTTTTGTTAATTCATATGTACAGGGTCCTGGGCTTTATGCTTCAGCTTGTTTAATGCTATGAACAACCCTGGAAAGTCTATTCTAAAGATGAGGAATCTGAGGCTAAAAGAGGTTGAATAAGTTGCCCAAATGAAGGAGCTGGACTGAAGCCCAAGCAGTCTCTCTTTCAAAGTCCAGGTAGTTGCTAGGCTTATTTCCCCCCACACAAAAAGCATCTTCTTTCTCTGAATTCCTGTGGTTTCTTTGTACCACACTTATCTCCAGTCCTGACTTCACTTATTTGGTTCATATTTATTGTTGGACTAATTTATAGGCTTCTTGGGATCAGAACTTGATGAAAACACCCCTTTTTGCCAGCTACACAGTACCTTCTACTAGGAAACTAACAAATACTTACATGTTAACACTATTCTGGGCTAAGCTCTCGCTCGCTCCTGGAGGTGAATGGACACATGTATATTGATTGTAAATACAATCGGAACTGTAAGGAAGTTTTGAGTTTTTATGAGGAAGAAGCTCACTTTTATAGAATGCTTCCTACATAGATTGTTTTACATACTTAGCCCCATTGAGTTCTAACCAATCTGTCATAATGTTATGGATGGGGAGACAGAGACTCAGAGATACTAAACAATGTGCCATAGCTAGGGAGCAGCAAGGCCAGAACTGGCATTTATGTTTATTTTATTCGATAGCCTACTCTTTTTTCACCTTTTCCCCCGTTTTTATTTTTATTAAGTCATAAATACATAAATCATGTATACATTAATGAATTTATGGGGTCCAATGTGTGATTTTGTATACAATTTGGGATGTTTATATCAAACTGGTTAACATAGTCTTCACCTCACTTAATTATTATGTTAGGACATTTATACTCTGCACGTAATAGATTTGACAAGTACCCTTGCAATATAGGTGAGGTCCCACCATTTACCCTCCCTCCATCCAACCTCCCCTCTCCTCTCCCATCTTCCTCCTCTTCCCTCCTTCATCCTGGGCTATAGTTGTGTTTTATCTTTGATACGAAAGTGTGGGTGTTTATAAATTGGTTTCATTATAGTACTGAGTGCATTGGATACTTTTTCTTCCATTCTTGAGGTACTTTACTAAGAAGAATATGTTCCAGCTCCATCCATGTAAACATAAAAGAGGTAGCAAATTTAAAAGAATAGACATGTTCACCTTTAAAATTCTGGTGAAGCCATAATCTATTTTGTTAAAATACTAAAATAGTATCGAAAACTTACTCTTAAAAGTTAACTCTTCCCTTTATTATTGTGGCCAAAGGCAGGAAGAAGTAAGTAGAGCATTAATATCTAAAACTAAGTGTAATGACTGAGGTACCCTTGAGAGAAACTGTTAAGAGTTTTATTACCAACATTATGTTAGATCTTAATGCAACAGAAACAAAAAATTGTTTCTAATGTTCAGAGTGAATACAAACTTACTGAGCATTGTGTTAGGAACTATGCTAGTTGTTTACACAATATTAGCCCTATAGAAACATTGAGAAGTTATTTCCAAGTTGATTTTATACATAAGGGCATACATTGAAACCTCAGAGAGTTAAGTGACTTGTCCAAGTTCACAGTAATGATAATGTAGAACTGGTATTGGACATAGGTCTTGACTTGAAATACAGTGATCTATTATGCTTTGCTTTAGTGCTATCTTTAGAGGATATCTGTTAAAAAACATTTCATAAAATCTAATTTTGAAAGAAGAAAAGATTTGTACAGCACTGTCTTTGTTTTGAATGCCAAGAAAGTATGGTAGCAATTGCTAATTTTTACCTATAACTGTGTCTAAAATATTGAGTGTGTCTGGAATTTTCATGCATTTAGCAAGCTCAGAAACATAACATGAAATAGTTATAATCAATTCAGCCCAAAGTGAAGCATTTGTAATCTGACTCTCAAATTGTCTGCCTCTTGAATTTTTGTCTGTTTGTTATTCATGTTATATTTATTCAAAGTTTATTTTTTAGGTAGGGGGTGTATCAACATTCTTAATCTTTGTGAAATTCATTGGCAGGCAAATTTATAGTAGTGTTTGGTCAGTTGCTTAGGGGACAAAACCAAACAGCATATTGGTTGTGTTATTTTGAGCTTTGTGGTTTTACAGTGTAGGAAGTCCAGTCCTTGTTTAATAACATGTAACCATTTCTGTTCTAAAAGTTTTTCCTTCTATGTAACCAGTGGTTTAAAAAAGCATTTGGAGGAGACTAAAGAAATTTGGATTCCAAAACAAAGAAATAATCCCAGATCAAATTACTCAGGAATTGTTTTGTTTCTACAATGATTAAACATTTAAAAATTGTCTTTGGAGGATAAGAATTTATTTGAGTGTGGCTCACAGTGGAGATCATCGGTTATGGAGTCAGACAGATTCAGACTGAAATCTGGGCTCTGAAGATAATGACACCTCACTGGCAGGGCTGTTTGAGTAGTACCCAATAAAGCAATTGTATGTATGTGTACTGTGGCAGACACAAGGTGGAGGGCTACTAATGTTTCCTAGTACTTCCAACTCAATACCTAAACATATAGAAAATATGGACTTTGAAGATATTCAATTGTTAAGACTAAAAATTGAAGAATTTAGAATAGGACTTTGGAGTTGAATGAAGTCATATTAGACTCTCTTTTCAGAAATTACCCAAAGCAAAAAGGTGAATGACAAAGAAAAATGTAAACAACTATGTCGATGAAACCGGGAGATTGCTCAGCGCTGTCCCCTAAATGGAACAATGTCTGCTCAGAGCAGTGGGCGTGTAGAGTAGGACGTAGACATGGGTAACAGTGGAAAAAAAGGTGAAGCGGCTGAGCAGTGACGAGAGAGCTGCTTCTGATGATGAGGTACATGTGCTGACGTGCAATGTCTGAACTCTATTTTTACAAGAGGACAAATGGGTGCACCAACAGGAACCAGGAGCTTTCTCACACCCACTTTGGTTTTGAGCAGTAAAGAGAAGGGCCAAGCACGTGATAACACAGACCCTATCTCAGCAGGCAGCCAGTCTCCACGGTGGTGTAGAAAAGCATGTTTGCTTTCAAAAAACCACTCTAGCGGTCATGTCCATTGATGGAGGTTTGTGGAAGGCAAATAAATACACAACAAAACCTACATTGTAGGAAAAATTGCTGAGTCTGTAACATGTCTCTAGACCCCTCGCTACATGAACTTTTAGCAAATGGCTGGTAGAAGAAACTCACCAGTTTTAATACTATAAAATACACAAAAGGACCAGCCCAGGATCTTTTAACAAAATTTCAAGAAAAAAATGATGAAGAAGAAAACCAAAAGCTTAGGAGAAAAAAATATAACAAAACACGTGTGGCCATGAAAGAGATAGAAATTGCTACTGAACATTGTATTATGAATTAAAAAGTAAAGCAAAATCAAACTTTAAAGAAATGAGTGTGTCTATGAAGGGTGAGTGCAAATGAAAAATAAAAGAACTCAAAAAAGAGGTAGTAGATGAGTAGCAGAAAATCTCTAAGAAATGGAAGGGAAAAAAGACCATGGAAATCAAGATAAAATGGACAAGAGAACATGAAAGAATAAATACTGGTGAAAAGATAGCAATGATCTAGAGAGAGGATGGATGTGGGGAAAGTGAGCAAAATGAAACAGAAATTTAAAAAGAGTTTGAAGAGATTAGAGAGAAAATGGTAGGTAGCTATGGAAGACAGGCAAAGGAAATTAAGCATGCACATTATTGGAGTCATTAATAAAGAAAATGGAAATAATGTAACAAAATGAATAGTTGTGGATATATATTAAGAGAATTTCCATAAATTAAAGAAGACTTGAATTTACATGTTGAAAAAGCTTATGAAGTCTAATGGAAATTGTCCCTGAGCCATAGAAACATATCCAAACCCAAATTCAGAGACAGTGAAAACAATCCCTTGGGTGGCCAAGAAAGATGTCACTTATAGAAGAAAAAGATTAATGTGATTTTATTCTATAACATATTTGAAAGCTAGAAGATGATAAGGCAATATCTGTAAAATGTTCAGAGAAACAGTGGGACTCAGGAAAAAAAATCACATCATAACAAAGATATTTGTACTAGAACGTTTATTGCAGCCCTATTCATAATTGCTAAGTCATGGAAAAAGCCCAAGTGCTCATCCATGAATGGATTAATAAATTGTGGTATATGTACACCATGGAATATTATGCAGCCTTAAAGAAAGATGGAGACTTTACCTCTTTCATGTTTACATGGATGGAGCTGGACCATATTCTTCTTAGTAAAGTATCTCAAGAATGGAAGAAAATGTATTCGATGTACTCAGCCCTACTATGAAACTAATTTAGGGCTTTCACTAAAGCTATAAACCAGTTACAACCTAAGAATAGAGGAAAGGGGGAAAGGGAAAAGAGGGAGGGGGAGGGAGGCATACTGGTGGAATTACACCTGCGGGGCATCTCACAAGGGTATATGTGAAACTTAGTAAATGTGGAATGTAAATGTCTTTGCATGGTAACTTGGAAAATGCTAGGAAGGCTATGTTAACTATTGTGATGAAAATGTGTCAAATCTTCTGTGAAGCTAGTGTATGATGCCCCATGATCATATCAATGTATGCAGCTATGATTTAATAAAAAAGAAAAAAATAATAAAATAAATAAATAAATAAAAAGAAGGGAGAACTTTTCCATCTTTATCTTTAATAGATATATTCATTTGTCCAATGTCTGCCTTTGCTGCATTTAAAGCATAATCTGGGAGGTTTAGAAGTGGAAGAGTTAGAAGCATTTTATTTCTCCAGCATTCTATCCAGGTCTGGTCAGTTTTTTCATAAATGTAACACCTGGCTTTGCCAGTGAAGATGGCTCTCTTAAAAGCAGTAGCCAATAAATTGACTTGATAAGTGCCAGATCCTACTTCTCTACACACCCTGATATAATGATCTAAAGTAAAATTATCTTGAGTTCAGAAGCTGGTAAGAGCTTTTTTGCAATCTATATTTGCAATTTCATAAGCAAATTAAAGAAGAAGCATATTTTGTGCATTTCTTCCAGGGAACAAATGTTTAATGGTTGATTGTAATCGGGCTACAAATTCCATGTATGGTTCATTAGTTCTCTAAAAAGTTTTGGTAAAAAAATTGCTGCAGTTCACCTTTTTCATCAAGTTTTTGCCATGCTATAGAACAAACGTCTCTTACTTGAGCCAGTAGTTCATTAGTGAAATGATTCTGAGCACTAACATTAGCATATTCTCCTGTCCCTTTTAGCTGTTCAAATGTATAGGAAGGAGGGTAGTGAGCACTATTTCTACGAGCCTGCTTCATTGCCTCATTGTTCCACCAAGATAGAAATTGCAAAAATTGTTCTGGAGACAACATGGTCTGGGCTAAGTCTACCAATCAATAGGAATCAATAAATTGTTAGAACAGTTAAGACTTTAAAACTCCTTGCACATAGGGTGCGTTTGGATCATAAGCATGTACAGCATCTTTTAATATTTTTGAAATTTTATGTATCAATATGGTAATGAATTACTTCCATTTCATCCCCCTAGGTAGCATGGCAAACAATTGAAAAGCAAAAGAAGTAGGCAGAGTAGAAATAGCTTCTCCCGATACAGGGACATTTGCATCCTGAATAATACTATACATTTTAGCATTTTTTTGAAATCTAGAAATTGTTCCTACTCTGGTATCTGAAAGAAGAGGAGAAGACTGCTGTGAAACTGAAACAGCCAAAGGAGGCAGCAGAGGATAAAGGTGAGAAAGGAGCTGACACGGAGCACGAACAGTGGGCAAAAGTGGTGGTGGTGGTGCAGAAAACAAAGGGGTTGGAAAACGATCATCAATAACTTTATAGTAATGAGTTAAAAGCTTTTTAAGTTTTTATATTTCATCTTTTTATACATTGGTAATAGTTTTATCAGAGTCACTATCCTCTGTTTTAGAATATTCTGTCTGTGTTCCACTTTTTTCTGAATGACTTTTGAGAAGCACTTCATCTAAAGGTCCCTCTACATTTGGTTCTTCTGTTAGAGGTGGAACAACATTGTGCTGTGCATCCGAACTAGATTGTAAAGGTTGGTATGCAATTGTGACCAAATTATAAATTGCCCAGACTTACGTTTCAATACAATCACCATGCTGGTGGGTGTAACAGAAATTCTTATCAATTCTCCAATAAAACTTTTCTTTGTAAATATGATGGACAAATTCATTTTTTACATACTTCATTTTGCTACATATTCATTTATCCTTTTACTAATTGGAACATGTTTTAACTTAGCTATATTATAAATTTTCTGACCTTTCTGCATCCTAATATCCATTCTATCGAAATAAAAGTAATGTCAAAAACACTTGAAAAGTCCCGCTTATAAGAATTCTTCATAACTGAATTTTCTGCTTATGAAACATTCCTCTTATTTAATAGCAATATAAAACTGCGTAGAGAGACAATAATCATAACAATTAAAAATACATGTAACATTTTTCATCCATGTTTTATGCTATTTCTTTGATATAAAAAGACATTAATTTATAAGATTATCATTAGAAAAATGGCTAATCTCCCAAATTTTATATGTATTTTTCCTTTCTGCTACTTTACTGAACACAATGATCTTATAACATATGAACAATGTTCCCACACCACAGTGGGTCCATTTTGCTCATCTACCTTT
>CAUYPK010050186.1:0-40621 GCA_963574355.1 Loris lydekkerianus | reverse complement strand
TACTTCCTCTTTAAAGGTTTGGTAGAATTCTGATGTGAAGCCATCTGGTCCCAGGCTTTTCGTTTTAGGGAGATTTTGTATGGTTAATGCTATTTCAAAACTTGATATGGGCCTGTTCAACATTTCCACTTGATTCTGGCTAAGTCTTGGAAGGTGACATGCTTCCAAGTATTGGTCAATTTCCTTCAGATTTTCATATTCCTGAGAATAAAGTTTCTTGTAATATTCATTAAGGATTTTTTGAATTTCTGAGGAGTCTTTTGTTATTTCATCTTTGTTGTTTCTGATTGATGAGATTAGAGATTTTACTCTTTTTATCCTGGTTCGGTTAGCCAAAGGTTTATCTATTTTATTGACCTTTTCAAAAAAAAACAATGTTTTGATTTATTGATCTGTTGTATAATTTTTTGTTTTCAATTTCATTTAATTCTGGTCTAATTTTGGTTATTTCTTTTCTTATCCTGGGTTTGGGGTTGGAATGTTCTTCCTTTTCCAGTTGCTTGAGATGTCCCATTAAGTTGTTAACTTTCTCTCTTTCCATTCTCTTGAGGAAGGCTTGCAGTGCTATAAATGACCCTCTTAGGATTGCCTTTGCGGTATCCCAGAGGTTCTGATAATTCATGTCTTCATTGTTTTTTTGTTCCAAGAATTTGGAAATTTATTTCTTAATCTCATCTCTGACCCAGCTATCATTCAGCATAAGGTTTTTTAACTTCCCTATTTTTGTATGAGTATGCAGATTCCTGTTGATACTGAGTTCAACTTTTATTCCATGGTGGTCTGAGAAGATGCAAGGAATAATTTCTATTCCTTTAAATTTACTGAGGTTAGACTTATGACCTAAGATGTGATTGATTTTGGAGTATGTTCCAAGGGCTGATGAGAAGTATGTATATTCAGTTTTGTTGGGATGAAATGTTCTGTAGAGTCTGCTAAATCCAAATGTTGGATAGTTAGGTTGAAATCTAAAATTTTATTGCTCAGCTTCTTATTGGAGGATTGATCCAACACTGCCAAAGGAGTGTTGAAATCTCCAACTATTATGGAGCCTGAGGGAATCAAGTTGCTCATGTCGGTTAGAGTTTTTCTTATAAATTGAGGTGCATTCTGATTGGGTGCATAGCTATTAATAATTGAAAACTCATCATATTGAGTATTACCCTTAACAATTATGAATTGACCATTCTTATCCTTCCTTACTTTTGTTGGTTTAAATCCTATTGTATATGGAAATAGAATTGCAACACCTGATTTTTTCTGATTACCATTTGCTTGAAATATGGATGACCACCCTTTCACCCTGAGTCTATATTTATCTTTTAAGGTAAGATGTGACTCTTGTATGCAGCAAATATCTGGCCTGAGTTTTTGTATACAGTGAGCAAACCTGTGCCTCTTTAGAGGACAGTTTAAGCTGTTCCATTAATGGAGAATATTGATAAGTCTGGTAAAATTGTGGGTATCGAGTTTTTTGAAAATCCAGTGGACATTTTTAATCCTTTCACCACTGTGGAAGTTGGAGTAGATCAAAAGTTTCTGAGTGAGTTTACTTTTGTGGTAGAGGATTGGGCTGGTCATTATGGAGGATCAGTCTAAGAATATCCTGAAGAGCTGGTTTGGCTATGGCAAATTTCTTCAACATATGAATGTCATTGAAGTATTTAATTTCTCCGTCATAAATGAAACTCAGTTTAGCTGGATACAGGATCCCGGATTGAAAGTTATTTTGCTTTAGGAGATTAAAAGTTGATGACCACCCTCTTCTGGCTTGAAAAGTTTCAGCAGAGAGATCTGCAGTCATTCTAATATTCTTCCCTTTGTAGGTAATGGATATCTTACGTCTGGCTCCTTTCAGAATTTTCTCCTTCATATTAACTTTAGTGAAGTTAATTATGATATGCTTGGGGGATTTCTTATTCGGATTGAGTTGTGCTGGGGTTCTGAAACTGTCTGCTATCTGAATTTCAGAATCTCTTGGCATGTCTGAAAAATTCTCTTTCATAATTTCATGGAGAAGGGCCTCTGTGCCTTGCGAGTCCATTTCATCACTTTCAGGGATTCCAATGGCAGATATTAGCCTTCTTCGAATTATGCCAGAGCTCTCTGAGAGAATGATCTGTTTTTGCTTTCCATTTCTCTTCCTCTTTGAGAGTTTGGGAGTGTTCAAAGACTTTGTCTTTGATGTCAGAAATCCTTTCTTCTGCTTGCTCCACTCTGTTACTGAGGGATTCTACTGTATTTTTCAGATCTTTGAGGGCTGCAAATTCTTGCTTCAGTGCATCAAAATCTTTGGTGGTTTTGTCTTTAAATTCGCTAAATTCTTGAGACAACTTTTGAATTTCTCCTCTAATTTCTAATTCCGACTTTTGAATTGCTCTTTGAATTTATAATTCCAAATTTTCCTCCATTCTATTAATCTTGTTTGTAACCCAAATTCTGAATTCAATTTCTGATATCTCAGCCAGCTGTTTATGAATGGAATCTTCAGTTACCATATCTTTCCTTGGGGTGTGTGTGTGTGTGTGTGTGTGATCTATTCTGGTTATTCATGTTACCAGAGTTTTTTTTTGCTGATACCTACCCATGATTGTTTTACACCATTTGATTTTTCCCCTGGAGCTTTGTCGCGGATCTGTTCAGTGCTATGGCCTGAGAAACTGGGGACTTGTTTGGTGTGGTGGAGTAAGTTGTTCTGTCTTGTTTTCAGCTGGTCTCTTTTTGACCCTAGTAAAACAGTTGCACTGGGTTGAAGTCTCAGCTGTGGAGAAATACCAACAATTAAGTCATCCCACCCCCCACAGGCAACAATTGGAAAAGGAAAATCAAACCTTCCTATCTTTCTACAACCACACACCCAGGGCACCACCTGAATAGTTGTCGGGTGATTGGCTCAGTTCAAAAGATCCAAATCAATTGTCTCAGTCAGCACCTGTCTCAGGTGGGAGAGTTTAAAAGGTCTCTAGCAACTGGATCGCAGGTGTCTGGTGACTACTCAGATATGGCTTGCTCTGATGCTCCATGGAGTCAGGAGGACCCACCCAGCAAATAGATCAGTCATAAGTTGATGACTCCTTCCCCACCTTGCACCTCTGTCACACCCAGTCACTGATAGCCCCGCATGGCTGTGACCCAGTTGCCTGTAGTGAACAGATACTCCAAGGGTTTGCAGCTGCCTAAATCAAAAGGAACTTTATTTCTGCTCAGCCAGGCTGCTGCACTCTGCCTCTATCTAGCAGGGGGAGGTGAGGCCTGACAACCTTGGGTGCTTGATGGAGGTTGGGGGGTGTTCACTCATTTTCAGCCACATCCCTGATTGATGTTACTGACAGAACAGAACAGAACAAATTTGCGTGAATTTGTTTCTGTCCTTGCTAAATTCCCCTGCAGCCGAGAAGCTGTTTGAGTTCTCAGAGCCTGTGCCTCAGGCCTTGTCTTTGCTCCTGCAGGTTTGTATTTGGTTACCTGTCTGTTCTAGCTTCCTGTCTTCCTTTGTTTATAGGCTGAGGATCTCCTGAGGGCCTGGTGCATCTTAGGCTCAGTAAAGCGGTCCTCTGGGTCAGCCTTGCCCTGGGAACTTGCCAGCACTGTGCACTGAGTTTCTAGTCCTCTCACTCCACCCAGGCAGGTACTGCCTCAGGCAAAGCCTTTACTCACAGGGCCTGTGTTTCCGTCCCAGATCTGTTCAGTGGTGGTTGCCACCTGTGTAGATGCCCGGCCTCCTCTGGTTGCCCAGGGAGACGGGATGTGGCTTCAGAATATTCGTGAGTGAGCCCTATTGTTGCCAAAAGACAGCTGCTGCTCTGTGCCTTGGGGCAGTGCTGCTCCAGCATGGTTCCCTCTCAGCCGACTGTCCTCTCCTCACTCCCATGCTGCAGAATCAGCACTGACCAGCTGCAGTCTAGGCCCTGTCCACACCCCTCAAAAAAGTCACCCAAGAATCTGGACTCCTGGGGGACAGGCCTCCAGACCTCAGAGTGAGAGTGAAGTGGAGTGCTGGGAGTTCAGAATTGCAGGTAGAGAATATATAAAGTTTATTACAGTTTTATGCCTGGCAGGAGAACGCCGTGGCACCCTAGTAGGGGAGGTAGGTCCCATTTTTATAGGGTTTCCTATGGAGTGTACTGGAGAATCTTTGAACTCTGCTCATTTGTTTGTGGGGACTCTGAGCCGTTTTCATGGAGGAGGGGACTTCCATCTGCTTGGTGATGGATTTTTTACTTTTTGTCTGTATCCTTGGGGTTGCAGCTCACCTCAGCGGGGTTGATGTGTGTTCTTCAACCTTCTCTCTTGGTGCAGCTCTAATCCATCAGGTTACTTGCTAAATTTCTGTCCTTTAACTCTCCTTCTGGACGGGAGCCTCTGTGGAAAGCTGTGTTCAGTCAGCCATCTTGTCTCCACCCCCCATACTATTTTCTAAATAACTATGCTCCATGGGATTCAAACTATGCAAATTCTGTAAACATATTAGTTCATATTAGCTCAGACCCTAAATAGCACTAGTCAATATTTCCTAATGAACTAATTAAGTCAGGTACCAGGACAGCCTTAGGATGCATAACCGTGAGGGTCACATACCTTCCTGGAAATAAACGAAGAAACTTTGCTCTCTGAGGGAACATTATGTACCAGCAATCTGGGAGCTGTGAGATTCATCTGCATTTCCTTAAAAGTGTCTCCCCCCCACAAAAAAAAAGATTCATCAGTTTTAGCACACAAATGTATACACATCTGTATCACCTTGGAAGCACACCAATAGTCCTAAGAAACCACTTGCCAGTTGCTATTACTTGCAGTATTACACATCAATCAATCGTAGGGCTCAAATCCATGTTGCTTTTAACTGGCCGAGAATCCAGCAAAGGATGCGAAGAAAAAATCCAGAGATTTACACATCCCGGATACACTGGGACATGCTAGTCTTTGAGGTGCCAGTGAAATTATAGAGTATCCAATAATAGCCATTCCGGTGCTTTCTTTGAGTGATGAGAATCAAGAAGGAGAAAGACAGAAAGATTAAGAAGACCTTAAAATCCATGTGACTAAATAAATCTGTTGTTACTTACTACATCACTGGCTGTGACGGTAACGGACGACAGCAGGAGGGATCCCAGGCACAGTGATATGGGCTGCCAGAGTGCAGGACAACGAGGGTCTGGAAGTGGAAATAAAGCACAATTTTTATGTTTAGTCGATTAGAGGATCTAATACAACAGATAAGTGAAAGCCTTCTTGTTCCCGAAGCTCATTCCTCCACACGGTAAATCACGAGGTCTCAGTGGTGGTTTACTTCCCTCACCAGGTGACTTTCTGCTTCAGCCTCTCTCTTTTTATTGCAGCCTCAAATCCAAAATCACTAGTAATTTTGCCCAACCGAGGGGAAATCCTTGGGATGCATAACTGTGAGAGTCACATGCCTTCCTAGAAATAAACAAAGGAACTTTACTCTATGAGGGCACATTGTATGTAAACAAATTCCCTGTCCTTTCAAATGCAGTCCTTCCCTCTGCCATGCTCCTGGCATAGGCCTGGAAATTTTCATTCAGTATATTAATAATAAAAGGAAACCATATATCTCCAACTGGAAAAGATTTAGGTTGTAGGATGACTGATTTAGTAGAGTGAATATCAGATCTGTACATGGCTGTCAACATTTACTTGCTATAATGTCACTGGCCTCCCAACAGCAATACAGCCGGAAGAGATATGGAATTTCCCTGGGCTCTGGTTAGAGGAAACCATCTGAAGAGACAAGAAAAGAGAGGGGAGGAAAGGGAAGGACAGAAAGAAGGAAAGGAAGAAAGAATAATGGGGAGAAGAGAAGGAAGAAAGAAAGGAAGGAATGGAGGGAGGGAGAAGGGAAAGAGGAAGGTAGGGACGGAAGAAGAAGGGAGGGGGATGAATGAAGGGAAGGAGGGAGGGAGGGAGGAAGGGAAAAGGAAAGGAGGGAAGATGGAAGGAAGGAAGGAAGGGAGACTTATGGGCAATTTAGCTTTTATTGTTACCTGGTAAGGACCAGTCTCCAAGAAGCGTTTCTGTTGGAATGGGGCAATGAAGTAATTGTCCTGAGCATTCTCTGAGAATCTGGGGGCTCTACACGGTACCGAAAATGAATGAGTGTCACACTTGAGAACAATTTGACATCATAACTAAAAATCACGATTTACCAAACATTCTATAAGATGGGGCAAATTGTTGACTCTTCATGAAAATATACTGTCAGTGAGTTCCCTCTTTATGCTCAAAGATGGATTTAATTATTTTTTTCATTCAATATATGCGTGATGTTTATGAAAAAGTTATTGACTTACATGTCATATGAGAGCACTCTTTAAGGCCAAATTGCCCTGGGCATGATGAGAGGTCACCAGTGTTCCATTCAGCTAATTCTGCAGATTGCTGGGTCCTGCCTGAGACAATGAGCATTGAATTACAAATGAAGTGATGGCTGCAGAAAGCTTTAATACTTCCCTGACTCTCCAGTGCCTCTTAGGAATATTCACACTTATTTTTCCTGTCTTTTGAAAGACTTTAGGATCTATTCCCTGAGCATTGTCTGAAGTCAGTCTGGAATCAGGGGCCAGCTCAGGGCTGCATTTCACATCTCAGAAGAGCAGGCTTATCTGCTCACAGGTAAGTCATTGGAGAGGAAGAGGTTTAGGCTGAGGACAAGGGACATGGGCAGCGTTCATCTCGTCCAGATGTGCTTTATGACATGTTCTCAGATAATCGGTAGATAAAAATGCGTATAGAAATTTGAGTCATTTTAAAAATTACTAAGGAAACAAGTTGAATTTTGATATTTTAGTGTGATAGTCCCCTGTTCAAAAAAAAAAAAAAAAAAAAAAAAAAAACAACTGACTAAGTTTCTTTCTATTGGATATATGAGAAGAATTGCAGAGAAAGAAATACATTAAGATAGAAAAATATGTGGACTAAAAGCAAAGAAGAAAAAAGAACGAACTGTCTCCCCTGATGTGTATTCAGCGCCATACTTGAGGTGCACTCTGATCACCAATACGGCATTGCCATTCCAGAATAGCTCATTACGGCAGCGTGTAAAGCCTTCAGACTCCACACCATTCCCTTTATTTTCTCTTTGTTGCAAGTAATTCTGATTTAGGACGAGATCTGCTGCTGCATCTGCGAAGCCAGCTTGGTGGAGGAGCCCAGAGAGAGGCTTGTGGTTTGCTAGAGCTTAGAAATCAGCAGAAAATTAAGACCAAGTGTTGAATGCGTGCCTGGAAATCTTTTTATAGATGATCTGTAGGAATGTGCACTCACTGAAGCACGCCCTTTGAAAACCCTATTCACGTCTATGTTTTCCAGAACTATTGATGTACAACCCCTTTATACTAAGACTAGCTCTTGGGTACATACCGTCGACATATGGTCAACGTAAGGGACACTCTGTGCAAGCAGAGGAGCACCTCTGAGCAGGCGTTCCCTTCATGTGGGCAGAGCAAGCTGTTTGCAAGGGAAGCCCCTAAGATGAAGGGGAGAACGCCTCCAGTTTCCAGGAGAGGAAACCTTTGATCCACCCAGAGGGATGGTTTGCAGAGTGTCGTCACTGAGCTCCCATCTCCTCCGTCCAGGTGTGCCTCAAGCTCCCTCCTCTCCACATGGAGGACCCAAGTTAGTCTTTCTGGCCTTCCCCTCCTAAAATCAAGCAGATGAACACAGCAACGGCCTCAAAGCCAATTAATTACAATATCACCTTTTGTGTATATGGGGCTTTAGCAATACCCAAACAATTTTCAACACATGTCCCCACCTAATTCTGATAGCAAACATCAGATGTGGTGTGATTGCTATTTGGGGGATGAACGCACTGAGCCTCAGAGAGCCTGGGACCTGCCGCATCGGATGCACAATTAAAACTCCATTTCCCTCCTTCAGAACCAGCACTCTCTTCATTATTCAATGCAATAGCCCTGTCCAGAATGCCTCTTGCCCTGCAGTATGTTTAGGTAGCTGAGATAGAATGAAAGATGGCCTATTTCATTTCTCCATGAGGAAGAACATTTTCAGACTTTGAAGTTTGAGTTTCACGTAGGAAAATCATTTCTATTATAACTTGTGAGACCCTGTCCTTTTCAATTAGATAGCTGTTGTTTACACATAACGAGTCCTGGTATTTTCCAATTTAAATGAACTGTTACATTCTTACCAAATATATTTGGTATATATTCTACATATTCTATTATACCTTCACATTTAAACCTCCTCAAAAGTAAAGCAAAGATTAGACAAACATTAAAAGCAAACTGTGACCACAGAAATAAAACTGTAGGAAGGATGGGCCCTATCAGTGTTCACCTCCAAATTGCTTAAGTTTAAGTGAAATTCATCTGAATTTAGGGTTTCATATGTAAATATCATAATTTTACTCATATGCAGAAACTCTACCAATCTATTCAGTGATAAAATATGTCATTTCTCATATAAAATTGTTTTTTTTAGGAAAAATGTACTATAGTTTGTTCAGTGGTTTAGTCTTCTCACTTGAAGACTTTGAGCTCAAAAAGAAAGGAAGAAAAGAAGAAAGAAAGAAAAAAAGAGAAAGAGAGAGGGGAAGGAAGGAAGGGAGGGAGAGAGGGAGGAGGGAGAGAGGGAAGGAATAAAAATAAGACTTTTGAGCTCCACTAAAGGCAACAAAAAACTGCAAACCTCCATCTGGCAATTGTGAAATATTGACAGTAAATTATTAAAACTTATGCCTAGATTATCAAGAAGAAAGACAGACAATATAAATGTGACTGACTGAATTATCTCCATAGGCCATTTCTGATCTATTTTGGTATCTCTGTAATCTGCCGTGGATTCCTCAGGTTAGAGACCCACCAAACATGTCTGCCTTGGACTTCATAGGGTCACAAGGACTGCTGTGGTGTCCTCAGGACTTGGGCAGAGAATGGCTGACTTGGCTGTCAGAGGTGACACTGGCTGGTGCACTTGTTCCAGATTTCCTGGCACTCCTCCCTCCTGGGGTCTGGGAGCTTCTCCTTTGCCAAGGTGTGGTTCCAGCAGCTCCTTTTCCTCAATGGTTTCTTTTTTTTTCTTTTCTTTTTTTTTAATATGGAACACTTCACGAATTTGCGTGTCATCCAAGCGCAGGGGCCATGCTAATCTTCTCTGTGTTGTTCCAATTGTAGTATATGTGCCGCCAAAGCCAGCACCATCAGAGGTTTCCTTAATGCTGTGTTAGCGAAGGGGATCTCTGAGAAGCAGGAAGCAGCCTTGATGGAAAAAGTTAACAACGAACAGAACAAGGTATAGAGCAGAAAAGCAGGAGAAAACTGGTATTTCAACATAGGGAGGAACTGATCTAAGGGCAGGTGGAACCTCAGGCCTCATGGCACCAGTATTGAGCAAACTGGGACCACAGAAATAAAACTGCGGGAAGGACAGGCCCCATCCTGTGAACTACGTATAGCCCTCATTCACAAGAGATCAATGTAGTTTATAGGACTGTAAGAAGTGAAAGTCGGAGTGGGAGGTGGCCAGCTATTGCTGCCCCTGGACTGGTGAGCTTGTCTTGACTTTGTAGAGCCTTTTGTGTCTTTCAATAAACTCCGGGGGCTTTAATGTAGAGTGTGGTCTCTTCTCTTTCTTCTGGTTGTCCCCTCTGCTCAGAAGAGGACTTGTAACTGAGGGACCCTGGTACCCCTAGTGTGTCTTGAAGGGTGCTTCTGGGAAGGCAGGTGGTCTCTATCCTGGAAGGACAGCAAGCCCAGCTTTTCACTGGACTCTTTCCTACAGGAGGCCTCTACTCTTTTGCAGAGGGGTCCTACACTGGAGGTCTATTCCAGCCCTCGTCTGTTGTGGTTTTTGTTCCTGGTGCATCTTTCAGGTCTTAGTTTGACCACCCAAATAACCAGCTGATTAAAGTCTCCGCAGGCTTTCAGTGCTCGCACTTTCCTTCCCCTCCAACCTCCAGCCGCACAAACACACTCCTCACCACCTCTGGGCCTGTCTATCCCACCCAGGGCTGCCTTCCTTTGCTACTCCTGATGAGTGTAAATTTCTTGAGGACAAGGCCTACATCTCCTTGATTTCTGATTCAAACCTAGTGCTCCCAGGCAGGCTTGAAGTAGAGACTTGTTAAATGCATGCAGAAGGGTAGAATTAGGAATGCTTCCAACAAAATTCCCCAGGACGTTCTCAATTACGAGGAGTAGCAACATTACATGTAAAGGCACCTTATTTCTGGAAGGTGTCTTAATAAAAACAATATAAAAGCATACAGGTCAGAGGTCTTTTTTATCTTGTCAGAAAAAGAGACCATGTTGGTAGTGCCCTTTCCTTTCCTGTTGTTGTTAGTCGGGTTTAAAGAAAAAAGTGGTGATGCTAAGATCATTGTTTGGTTTGGCTCAGAAAGCTTTCTCATAGTGTCACAATAAAGCGTTATTGTTCAAGATGTTTCATTATCTTGATGTTCAGGAGATTGAATGTTTCAAGTGGTGTCATCCTGCCATTTGATTTCTTAACTTACTTGGTTACCTGCTTTAGCCACTACAAGGACAATAAAATTTTCATTCTGAATGAACGTGCTTTATGTTGGCAAGAGAGAGCACAAATGGCTCTCCAGTGTGAGAGAAAGGGGTGGGGTGTGGGCATTTTTATTATTGTGTTTCAAAGGTATTGTTTATGGAGATGGCTGCTGACCAGTATCAAGTGACCACAGGCTATGAAAATTGTCTGTTTTCCTATGAATAAGCCATCACAGGAAGTTGCTCGTTAACGTCGATGGCCAGAGGGCACCTGGCAGCCCCAGGGCTCAGGCTGGTGGAGTTGCTCACCCTGGTTCTCAGCAGCCTGTCCCTCTGCCAGCCCACCTGCCTCCTCTCAGCAGGGCGCTGCTTCCAGCTCTAGGGGTCTCAGGAGGCTCTCAGGTCTCAGGCTCTGGAAAGGCTGCATTGGTGTCTGTGAGTGTCTCGGGGACCTGCCTTGTGACCCCCCAATAAGAAAAAAGTCACCCTTACGGATTCCTTTCCAGCAGTTTTTACTTTCAAATAAACACATTTTCTTTCTTTCTTTCTTTCTTTCTTTCTTTCTTTCTTTCTTTCTTTCTTTCTTTCTTTCTTCCTTCCTTCCTTCCTTCCTTCCTTTCTTTCTTTCTTTCTTCCTTCCTCCTCCTCCTCCTCCTTCTTCTTCTTCTTCTTTTTTTTTTTTTTTTTTTTTTGAGTTTTTTGCCAGGGCCAGGTTTGAGCCCACCACCGCCGGTATATGGGGTTGGCACCCTACTCCTTTGAGCCACAGGTGCCGCCCCTAAAATTAACCCGTTTCTACAGAATCCATGGGTTAAGAGAAAATTTGAAGAGAATGAGAAAACACCACCTAGGGGCATTTGTGGACTGTAACTGTGTTAGTGCCGAGGGCACGGTATAAACACCTGCTGCTTATTGTACAAAAGCAGAAAGGTCTTCTCTGAGGCCTCTCAGCATCGCTGCAGTACTACAGCGTTATGGGCTCAGTTGGGTCCCCCAGGAAGATATGTTGACGTCTCAACACCTGGGACTTGTGAATGTGGTCTTATTTGGAAACAGGGTCATAGCAGCATAATTAAATTCAGATGTCTTCCCAGAGCAGGGTTAGCCATGTTCCAATGACTGGAAAATCCAGACACACACGTACAGGAAGAAGGCCAGGGTCAGATGGGGACAGAGGCTGGAGCAGGCCGCTGAAAGCCAGGGCGGCCAAGGATCGCCACCGACTGCTCAAGCTGGGAGAGTCAGGAAAGGACTCTTCTTGTGACCTTGAGAGAGCCTTTGACTCCAACTTTCAGATCTTTAGTCTCCGGGATTGGAATTGTGAGAATGTACATCTCCAGTGTCCTGGGCCACCTGGTTTGCAGCGCTTTCTTCCAGTCGTGCTAGGAAACTAACACCCAGGGATGTGATTCTTGAAGGAGTATCAGGTGGTCTGACTGCTACTTGCCTGGGGCGTCTGCAGAGTCAAATCAGTCACTGGACAGCAACGCCCCACTTGTCCAGGTCCTGGGACTGCAGACTTTACGCGTCCTCAGCTGCGCTCCTGTCCATCTGCCTGGTGCTTTGCAGCCTCACTGCCCTGGAATACAGCAGAGCTTCACCTGGAGGAGCACAGACGTACACGGCCACACACAGGAGCAACCCCTTCTGTGGCCGTGACTGTGGTCATCCCCACCTTCTATCTGAGGCTTTCTCTTCACCCTGGTGTGGTCACAGTGCCACCCGTCAGTCACTGCCTCTGGTCACTTGTGTTGCTCAGTGGCCCCTCTGAAGTTAGGAGGGCAGTGAGGCTGGGCTGTGGACTCTGCCTGCACCATCCTGAAATCCTTGCAAACTTAGCTCCTCTCTGCCTGTTCTTAGAGGGCTTGACTCCTCTTGACATGGCGTCCATAGTGATCTTGTAAATTAAGTTTCTCCAAAGCAGGAATGTTCAACAAGAACTTTTGTAGGGTGATTTGCAATGTAACAAGAAGAAAGGCTTTAGATAAAGGCACATAGGAGGAGTCCCTTCGCTCGAGGTAGGTGGTGGAGGCAGCAATGGGGAGTGAGGGAAGCACCATTCACCCACAGCCCAGCTTCCCTGCACTCTCAGCTCTCCTCGCACTATCTGCTTTGCACATGCAGATAAACGCATGTGTGGTTCTGCTGTGAAACGTCCCTTGTCTATATTAACTTCAAAAACGGTCACATATGAAGAGCTAGCCTATGATCAACTAGAGAACATGTCTTTAGAAACAGAAAAGCTGTGTCTCTCCCCATTTGTGAGTTCCTATACCAGGCATAGGAGGCGAGGAAACAGGACCTGTCAGTGTCAGAGGCTAGTTTGGTCTTATTGAATCAAACCTGCCTCCATCAAAGAATATCCATAAGTAATTGACCCTTAAGGCAGTCTACAATTATTTTTTCCCCTCAAGAGGTCACTTTCACAAGTCAAAAAATGACACAGAGTGCACAGTTAACCCCCCGTTATGCCTGAAGTAAGTCTGTTAAAACTTGGAGAACCTTCTTTGCAGGCCTGATGTTGAACATACACATTTATGAGAATTTTCATTAGGTTCAAATCAAATTCATGGGACACAGTTTTAATCCTTGAGACTAAAACTATTCCTTTGAAACACATTGAGGTTCCTGAGCCTCATGTGGAATCACTTGTTTTAGAGGCTGCCTGGGATAGGTTTCTTTTTGTTTGTTTTTTTACATAGAGGTAAGTTCAACGGATTGCAAATAGCTCTTACATTGATTTAGTCTACTGAGAGTTGGAACGTTTGTAGATAAAGCACTTTCTCACTTTTTATGAAAATTACGAGTTATCAACATTTTGCTTGGAGGCACAAGATACAGTCCCATCTTGACTCAGATCCATTAAACATGCCTGAGACCCAGCTGTCAATAGCGTTGTGGAGAAGATTTAATTTCCAGAGTCAATACCAAGCCAGCTGCATTAAGCATAAGATAATTCTGGCACATTATTAATTTGAATGGCCGTGTAAGGCATTGTCTAGACAAGATATAAGCTCAAGTTTTCATAGGCAATCTGTACATAAAATGAAGTATGCCAAGGCCGTAAAGAATACTAATAACAGTGATCTGGCTTATTAACTGGTATTGATTGTTTTTCCTCTGCCACGGTCCAGAAACCTCAGAGGTAAGATGTTGAGATGTTCCATAGTATCATGCTTGTTCCAGAGGAACAGTAAATATTCCAAAGCAGTTGCAAGGTCCAAGGTGTGAAGGTTTTTGTTTATGTTTTATTTTCTTTTTAAAGATAATAAATGAATTTGCAGTTTTCAAAAATGAACAGAATGATTATGGATTTATGTCTGCTGGAAATATTTCTGTGGTTAATATTAGCTGACAACAGTTAACCTTCTTGATGTTTTTGATTAATTATTACACACTCTGGTGCTGCCCAGAGACTGTTCCTTCCAGGGATCATGGAAGTCCTATCCTACGCTTCCTAATAGAACATTCCTCACTGATGTCAATTACAGGCCTCCCAACTGTGTGGTTCACCAGCTGAAGCTGGATAACTGCCCACCATCCAACAAATGTTTACCGGGAAAGTCACAGGTGGTCCCCAAGGACAAGGTTGAAAACACAGACTAACTTATCTCTGCTAGAATCACAGGACAGCTATTTTTGCCAGTTAGAGCTCAAGGGCTGCCCCAGACTCACACTAGCAGAAAAGCATAGCCCCAGACCCTGGGTAGCACTGTACCACCCTGGTCATTAGCCATGCTGGGAGCATAGCCCCAGACCCTGGGCAGCACTGTACCACCCTGGTCATCAGTCGTGCTGGGAGCATAGCCCCAGACCCTGGGCAGCACTGTACCACCCTGGTCATCAGCCGTGCTGGGAGCATAGCCCCAGACCCTGGGCAGCACTGTACCACCCTGGTCATTAGCTGTGCTGGGAACAGGGTGGACATGGGGACAAGGAAAAAGAGATGAAGACACCGTAGGCTACAGAGCGCCTTTCTTTCCACAGACAGACCTGGGTTGACACTTGGATTCCACCACTTGCTAGGCATGTGTTAATAACTGTCAGCAAAGCATTTTATTGATGTGTTTCCTCTGGTTAAACCAAGAATAAATAACAACTGGTTTAAATTAGATAGGGTCTAACCAAAACCCAAAACAACCTGAGGTCTTGCCCACAGAGGGAAATGAAAGCAGGGAAAACATTACACAGGGCGTCAAAGAACAGAAGAACCAAACAGAGATGGAGGGACAGCCCAGGGAGGGAGAGCTCAGGGAGAGAGCCCAGGCAGAGAGGGCCCAGGGAGGGAGAGCTCAGGGGGCCCAGAGAAGGAGGGCCCAGGGAGGGAGGGGTCAGGGAGGGAAGACCCAGGGAGAGAGGGGTCAGGGAGAGAGGACCCAGGGAGGGAGGGCCCAGGAGAGAGAGCCCAGGAGAGAGAGAGCTCAGGGAGAGAGGGCCCAGGAGAGAGGGCCCAGGGAGGGAGGGCCCAGGGACGGAGGACCTAGGGAGGGAGGGACCAGGAGAGAGGGCCCAAGAGAGAGAGCCAGGGAGAGAGGACCCAGGTAGGGAGGGCCCAGGGAATCAGGGCCCAGGAGAGAGGGCCCAGGGACAGAGGGCCTAGGGAGGGAGGGCCCAGGGAGAGAGAGCCTGGGAGGGAGGGCCCAGGAGAAAGGGCCCGGGGAGTGAGGGCCCGGGGAGAGAGGGCCCGGGGAGGGAGGACTCAGGGAGGGAGGACCCAGGGAGGGATTGACCTAGGGAGTGGACATGAATGGAAACCCCACCAGCCTTGGTTGGAGAGTCCAGGGAGAGGCTGAGCTGAGCACATTACTGCTGCCATGACAGGGCTACCTGGAGCCACCTATCGTCTGGCAGGATACACCCATGGTCAGAAAACACACCTCGAAGCAAAGAGGGAGTGGAGAATCTCTCTAGCTTCCCTCTTCCACCTGTCCTCCTGTGTCCAGCCAGTGCCCGGAAGCAGGAGGACAGGACGCTTGGGATGAAGGCTCCTGTGACAGAGAGTCTGGGGGACATGGCTGGGAATGGACCTGGAAGAAGGGACACAAAGCAGAGAGTGGATCTGGTTTCAGCAGGGTAGCTCCTTTTCCTGCTTCTACTTACGGATATAAAAACTCTCTGACTTCATCTTTTGTTCAAATAATTGGAAGAGCTAGATTTTATCAGAACACAGTTCAGCTCAGGAATGAATAAGATGCTCTCCAGCAGTACCCGGCTCTGCCATTCAAGGAGGGCGGATTCCACAGCTGTTTTGGAGACTGCAGAGAACAAACACAATGAGAGAGAGAGGGGCACCTGAAGACCCGCGCCGTAACTTGCGAGGATTGAATAAGTGAGAGAGATGTCGGGAATGAGCCCACACAGGCTATTTTAACACAGGAATTCCTTGCTAAGAATTGAGACCCTTTAGGCTGCAGAGCGTCTTTCTCCACACTGACAGCTCTATCAATTCATATCTTCACACTGACAAGCGTGCACTAGCCGTTAGAAGGTTGGAACTCTGATAAAAGCATTACCAGTAAGGAAAGGCCTACATTTGGATAAGCCCAGCCATTTCCAAGACTCAGTTTCCCATTTTGTAAGACGAGGTCTTCTTATGATAAGCAAATTAACACTACATTAAGCAGTGTAACATGAAAACGACATAATCTTTTATAAATACGAAATAATAATGTCTTTATAGAAAATACAAAGCTTTTGAAAATGAATAAATTCAACTGATTTCCATCAAATATATAACTCTATACTAAGGAATCATCTAGGTATTTGGAAATACAAGAGCAATTTAAAACAAACAAACAAAACAAAACAAAACAAAAAAAAAACAACCCTGCTTTCTACTCTAGCACAAAAAGCATTTAGGCAAATAATTACTTTACAATGTAGTAGATGCTGTCCTTTCTAAATATTACTGAGAGAACTGTCCTTGTCACATAAATATTCTACATGTGCAAAAGATAAATCACTCTGCCCAGAACACAGCTATAAATAATATTCACATTGAATTTGCTGTTGGGTCTAGAGCAATGTGTCTGTGTGTGCATCTCTACATCAGCGTGTAACAGATGGAATTCATTGTATAAACAAAGTGGAACCTTTATAAATAAAGTTGATCGTGGAGGGGACTGTAATAAACTGTCAGTGTATGGCAGTGCTCAACGTAGGGACCCAGGCCTGCTGTGTTGATGTGCACAGCTGGCCCAGGTCCAGTCTGTGAGAATTAGGTCAACTTAGGGAGCGGTCAGCCATGGGGGTTCTGTTCTCCCTGTGTTCATCAAAAACTAAATATAAACTTAATTATTCTTTAAATTAAAAAAGGAAGTAGTTCATTATGATAGAATATGACTCTGTTATTTATTTTTAAAATTTACAGATTTGTACACAATTTGCTTCATATCTTCTTAATTTACAAACACCATACTTAAAAATCTAATTTATGCATTCTTCACCTCTTCCAAGATAAATCCAGATACTTCATAGTTTATATTAATCATATAAGGGAAAGAATAGAGTACAAATTTGGAGCAAAACAAAAATTAAAAAGAGAGAAAGTTAATAAATAGAGACAAGCTTGTAAGTATTGTATGTATATCCAAAGTCTTCTGGTTTTGCAATGGGCCAAAAAAACTTGAGTCATCTAAGCAAGCCGGGAAAAGTTGCAAACGTGATAGTTCCTGGTGTGTCTGTGAGCCACAGCAACGCAGAGGCTCGGGAATGCCACTCATCCCAGGCCGAGTCTGGAGAGAGAAGCTCGGGCCAGGCAGTGCCTCAGCAGCTCCAGTGTTCACAGGAGAGATCCCTGAGATTCACCTGGCCAGCCACCCTGCACATGTTGCCAGAGTGCACCCCAGGAGAGCCAGTCCCTAGGCAGGGGGCAACCCGCAGCCTGGAGGCTGGTTTTTGAACATTCCTCCAGCTACAAGTGCTGTTTACATTTTTAGAGGATTGTAAGACAAAAAATGCAAACAACAAAGCAGCATCCGGTGCCCCACAAAGCTGAAGCCTCACATTATCCGACTATCCTCCCATGCTCCAGAGGGCTAGAACATTGAACTTTGAGCGTAGAGCTATGCGATGGCCAATTCTCATTGGCTAAGTGATGGACGCCATCATTTAAAGATATTTTCTAATGTGCCAAGGACTTCTCTAAGTTCTAGAGAAAAAACAAACAAACAAACAAACAAAAAACAGTGAATAAAACAGATAGGGATTCCTACCTTCTAGAAGGAGAAAGAGATATAATAAATATATGAGTATACCAGTTAGCTCTAGCTGCATATCAACTCTAGTGCAAAGTTGTGTAATCTAAAAAATGACCCTTTTTATTATTTTGCACATTAAGTATACAGACGCTCAGGGGATCCAGGCAACTCTCCCGAGCACACACTGTGGTGAGCCTGGGCCCCGCGGTCGTGCTGGGCAGGGCTGGCCTGTGTGAATGTGAGTCCTCTGGATTCCGCTCCACCTGCCTCTGGTCCTCTCCAGGGAATTAGCAGGCAAACGCTCAGTCGCATCCATCTCATGGTGAAGGCAGAGGTTTCAGGGAGCAAATGAAAGCCAAGAAGACTCTTCTAACCTACAATGGACGTCTGTGCCCCACCACTTCCGCCTCGTGCTACTGGCTAAAGCAAAGGCAGAGAAACACAGGCTCTGTGGTCAGAGGTGGCAGAGCTACCAGAGCTGGGCCCGAGTGCAGGCAGGGCGAACTGGGGCCACTGCACTGTCCAGCACAGCTGCTGGACGCAGGAGAGCCGCACAGAGGAACGGCCCAGGGGGCTGGTGGCGAGTCTCATCAGGGTCCCACAGAGGACGCTCTCCGACATCCAACCTGCAGCGGTTCCCTCCAGGAGGGCCCAGCAGAGCAGCCGGAGGGCTGTCACTCGTGAGTTCTGCTGTGTCTGTCTGAGCTGTGCCTCAGTAAGGAAGTCACCTTTTACAGCATACTCTAATTGTTTCGAAGGAGAGAGTTTATTTATAGTAAGTGCAGGATTTAAATGCTTTGTGATAACTTCTTTATCAGTGCTCAGTAAAGTGAACAAATTCTCCTTGGAGGATTCCTATCACTGGATAAAAATTGTGATGGTGACATGAAGGCAGAATCAGAATAACCAGTTGTGCATGTGTGAAGTCCTGGGAGGCTTCTCAATAAACAGAGATCAATGCTGCGAGAAAACTAACTTGTCAATATTTCTAATTAAGGTTAAATCTGGGGCACCGCGTGGCTAATGAATGAGGCGTATCAGGCAGAGAGAGAGCAAAGGCAGCTCATGAAGAAGTGCAGGAAACACTAAATGTGAACGTGAAATGAGGTTTTCCATGGGCTTTTGCGTGATGGCTGGGGCCAGATGTGCTGGCAAAAGTCTCTTGAAACTCCTGCTTGAACTCTTGGTTCCAACTTAAGCTGCTTGCCACCTGCAGAAACTAAACCAGTTCCCTTCTGGAAGGAAACCCTCATGGTATTCTGCCTGAAGTATTGTTTTCCCTGGAATCTCATGACATATTGAGTCTTCTACAATCATTCCCTGAATGAAGATGGTGCGAGCGGATTCAGCCTTTCCTCCTGGTCTATGTGGCCTTATCCACGTACGGGAAGGCAGCACGGGAGACCATTTTGCAGATTTCTCTTTTTCTCTCAGGAGCTTTAACATATGCATGGGAAACTGACCCCTCTTACCTCAGCCCCCTCCCCCTTATGTTTCTGTTTTTTGGTTTTAACAGAAGATTATACAGAGGGTTTTCACTATAATGACTTTAAATCATTCATGCATTTTGTTATCCATCCCTTCACAGCCTGACATCTTGTTCATTCTTTTTGACTGGTGCTCAGCACAGAGCAGATGTTTGCACTGAGCTCTGATGACTTTCAGATCTTATTCTCAGGAGGCTATGACTAATTCAGAGCTCCTCGGCAAGGACAAGGCATCTAATTGATTCCTCCCAGTGAATTTCACCTTGTGGCCCATAGTGGATTGGGTCAGCTGTCATGCTGCCCAGTGGCTGAGTTTTGGTTGTCCATCCAGGGCCTTTCCTTGGCTCTCTGGTCTTGATGAACCTGATAATTTGGGGTCACCGGCACATTCCACCCCGTTGCCCCTCAGTCACGTTTAACATCATTAATAATAGGCATGTAATTCTATTCCTGCAGTGACTGTGCCTTCTGAATCAGTGCCAAGAGGGCAGGAGAAAGTGAATATCCAGACCAAATTTTCTGTGGGTTCTCTCAAACTGTTAAAGGACTATTTTGAGCCCTTCATCTTCCTCTGCTGTCCGCTCTGGACTGAGCCTGCCTGGTAGCTGGGGTCATTTCTCCTCTTGGTTCCTTGTTGCCCTGCTGTCCCCAAAATAAACCAGTTTGTATGTCCTGTGTACCTACACAGTCTCCTTTTCACAGACACAGGAGATGCGTTTATCTCAAAAGATTTCTCCACACCTCCTTCCACTGTGCTCCATGCCAGCCTCTGCACCAGACTCTGTGAGCAAAGGGTTGGAAGGCAAGGACGACTCCACAGGGTCCACATGCAGGCAGACGGGTCCCTCAGACACTTCCTGAGCCCCGTGGGCTGAGATGGACTCAGAGGCCAGCTCTTTGTCCCTTCTGAGCATAAGCTCTTGAAGCCCGTCCTCTACCCTCAGAATCTGAGTATTACACCAGGACAGAAACAAAAAGAGATTCCAAAACAAGAAACGAACAGCAAATGTTTTCAAATCACAAACCACAGTCCTGTTGTTACCCTTTGTTCTGACATGCATTTCCCCAGTGGTAACTCTGTGCCAGCCTTTAGCTCTAGAATACCACCAGCCCAACTCACTACCTGCATGGGGGTGCAGCCAGCTGCCCCCTCTGCGGACAAAGCCCCTGACCTCACCAGCTACCTGCCACTTTCTGGAGCTTCTTCAAAGGAAGGGATGGGGTGCTGACCTCCCTGCTGCCGCCACTCGTGGTTCAGACAGGCACCCCAATTCCTCACTGGGCCCCACATTGCTACTGAGCATACTAGGAGGGTGGCATCATCTTTAAAGACAGGGAAGCAACTGCACAGGTGTGTTTGCTTATCACACTAATCACAAACAAACCATATGGACACTGGAGAACAGCTCTGAAGTGCTTGAGGCAGCCCGCAGCGCACTCACCTGTTACAGCTCACCTGGTCATGGAGGGAAAACAAATGAGCTTTCGGTTGTTATTCCCAGTGCTCATCTCTTGCCCCACAGTTGAGTCGCAGTGGAGCCCGCTGACTCTGCCATTTCCCACCCGGGGCGTAGCTCCAGCACCCAGACATGGGCAGGGTTAGCTCCTGCCTCCCGACAGGCCTTGTTGTTTCCTCTCCACCACCCCTTCCTGTTCCTACAGAAGCCAGGGCCACCCTCAAACACATGTGCACCTGCAAATTTAGAGAAGGCTGCTTCTGCAGTGGTTTTTCTCCTCCTTGGGGTGGGGGAGGTCAGATCTCAGATAGCCCCAGAGTCCCCTGTCACCTCACTGTGGCACACCCTCCAAGCTCACCACCTCCCACCCAGCTCTGCCCATTTCTCGGCCTCCCTTCCTGCTCTCTCTGCAGAGTTGGGGTCCTGTCCTGCCCTCCAGTGTGACCCTTCTGTGGTCATCCCAGGGTTGTCCTCTCACTCCACCTGACAGCTCTGCTTATATATGGCCTCAGCAAAGAGGCCTGTCCTGGCTGCCCCTGTCAACAGCATTCCTCCGTCACTGCTTCCCTGTTTGACACGGCTCTTGCTGGTGGGTCCTTAGTTGTCTGTCCTGTGTGCCCCTGCTGGGTCACTTGCCTGTCTCCACACACGGTGAGAAGCTCCCCAGAATTGAGCTTTCCTGAGTGGGTAACTCTCATTCTGAGCTCCAAGCATGATGTCCGGCACAGTCGGGACACTACTTGAATAAATTAACAGATTGTCTTTGACTAAAAAGAAAAAACAAGTGTGAGTAAAGAGTCTATACTGTAGTAGAGAAAGAAATCTTTAGCAGCTGAACTGAGAAGACAGCTGCCTAGTGCGAGGTCAGTGCCGTGAGCTGGTCCATGCTGGACTGACTTGCCCTGAGTTGGTCCCGGAATTCACAAAATTGTGCCACTGTCTCCTTCCTATTGCAGCCACCTCGGTGCACGTGGGGCTCCCGCCCACCCCTGTGAGATGCTATTTCTTATTCATCATGTGCAAGGGTCCATGCTGGTGCTATGCCACGGAAACTTACTATTCAAACTAGGTATTACTTGTTTAATAGTTGATTTCTATATCCCTACTAAGTGAGTATTTATTAAAAAAAGAACTCTGGCCTGTGCCATCACCTTGGCCTTGACCGTGAACACAGAGCCTATAACAGCAGGTTGCTCCAGGCAGCTCAAGGGTCTACCCCTGAATCAGAAATTCCACTCTGAGGAATGCACCCAAGGAGATAATGTATTTTATGTCAGCAAGAAGGTGTCATCTCCACGACATTGTTTTCTACTGAAACAAATCATGGCAACCATGAAGCATATGTTGTAGAGCAGTTCCAAGGTTGCGAACTTAGCCCATCGCAGTCTAGACCCAAGACAACTGTAAAAAGAAAACTCACTCATTATCTGGAGGAAAACTATTTAAATGTCTATGAATAGAGGGAAAGATAAATTCCAATATATTTTGTGGAAGAGACATAGAATCATTTAACATGTATACAAATCGCATAGCATCCAAGAGGATGTTCATGTCAAGGACAAACACGAGCACAGGTGTGTGTCTGTGGTTCAACTCAGCAAAGCGTTTGTGCTCAAATGGACAAGACTGGCAGGGAATGTGCAAAACCAGCATGTCGTTGGGGTGAATAAGCAATACTTTCACTTTTCAATTTATTTTTATATTTTTTATTTTTTACAATAATATTTTAGATAACAGAAAAAGGATTGAGAACATTTTAGGAGCATAACTACTTTCCCACAATGGGAGTGGATTCAGTTATCACTTATTTGGTGAACTTCCCAGCTGAGCCTCCTCAGAAATCATGGGGACTACACGTTATCTCTGCGTCTGATTCCTGACCGTGCCAGCAAGCATGGCATGCCGCACCCTGCAGGACAGGGCAAAAGGGACAGACATGCTGGTGAATGAGAGGTCGGGGGCAGTAGCTAGAGAGCCCCCAGACAGAATGACCCACAGTGAGGAAGAAGGGCCCGAGTTAGAGGGGCTGGAAAGCACACTGGTGCCACAGGCTCACCCAGGTTCACCTTGCTTTGGGGCCTCCAACCTCATCCTTGCCCTGAACTCCTGGTGCTTCCTACTCCCGTGTACAGCCTCGATGGCCTTAAGGGGGGGCATTTGGAAAGGGCTGGCCTCAAACCAGCTGATGAATGATATTGTTGGCCAGGTTTTCAGTTTGACAACTCAGGCAGATATATAGACAATGATATGATATTAGCCCCCCAGAAATCCGAAACTAATTTTTAATCATACTTTAAGGAGGCATTGCTACTGGTGCCCTTGCATGTGCGTGATAAATATTTCAAAAGTGGCAGGAATATCTGAAATTAAATGCTGCTAAATTACATGCAGACATCATCAAACATGCTTTTCCGTTTGATTTTGGTCTAACATGAAAATGTTTTCCATGGGCTTTTTACTATCATAGGAGCCAACATAAACAGATCCATTCATTGGACTTTACATGCATGTGTATTAGCAGATATTAGTGTTAGTGTGTTATCCATCAACTTTTTCAACTGCCCTTTTTAATTTATGTCTAAATTGAGCAGCAAAGAGGCTGAAGAGCACAGCGGGGCTCCCACTGTGAGGAGCAGCTGAGGCAGGTGGGCACCTGGCAGCGCCGACCGCTGGGTGAGAGCTCACTGCTCCCTCCTCTGATGAGGTCAGTCCAGGGTGAGGAGACTAAGGCTGGGAACTGCACTGGCTGCCCATGGCTGCTGTGACTACCTGCCTCAGACAGGTGGCTTGAAACAACAGAAGTTTACCCTCGGACAGTTCTGAAGCAGAAGTCGGGTGGAGGTGTGGACAGTGCTGCACTCCATCCCAGGGACCCGCGGGCGCCGCCTTCCCTGCCTCTGCCAGCTTTGATGTCTCCTGTCAGTCCTGGCTTATCGCTGAGCCTTAGCAATCCCTGCACCTGTCCTCACCTGCGCCCCCCACCCCCCAATGTCTCTGTGTGTCTGTCATCTCCTTTTTTATCTGGACAGCATCACTGGATTTAGGTCTGACCCGAATTCTACAGGGTCTCATCTGGACTGGATTACATCTATAAAGATGCAATTTACAAATAAGGTCACACTCAGGTTTTAAGTATACATGCATTTAGGGCTGAGGGGATGCCGTTGTCCCCAGTATAGTAACAAGCAGCCATATTGAAGGAGATGGCTGGGAAGCTGTCATTCTGAAAGGTTCATCATTAGCGTGGCAGGGATGGGACCGTCGGTTCAATCCGGGTTTGCAAAACACCGCCTTGGAAAGTACATGTACAACCATCTATAATATTTTAAGTATTTTTCATTACAAAGGTAATTCTTCTTTATTGCAAAGAGACATATGTAAATAAAATAAGAGGGGCTTGTGGGGAAATGAGGAGGGCTTTCCACCTTGATGATTTTCTTCCTCACTGGGTGGCTCCTGCCAGGGGCTGTAGATTTGAATGTGCTGAGGAGGAGGGCGGCCCTGGGGATGCTTCCTGCACCTGCAGGTCTATCAACAGGGACGCCTGCACCAGGAAGCTTGTCACTTTTCACTTAGACATGCATTTCATTGAATGATGGTAAATTTTGTAATCACAGACTGTGAAAAAACAGAGAAATGTATTGAAAGTTTTGGTTGAATATATGAACAAATTCCACATTAATGAATTAACAAGCCTGGGCTGTGCCCCTTCATTTTTAAGGACCATTCACTGGGTAGCTGGGCCTGTGCCCGGTGCGGGTCGGAAGCTACAGATGTACCATTACTGCATTCAGCCTCTCCACGTGCACGTTCACATTCCAGTTCCAGAAACTTGATACGGGAGAAAACTGAGAGTCAGAGGGGCCATGTGGTCAGGCTGAGGTTACTGTGCTGCCTGCATGTCAAAGTGGGCCAGCCAGGGCTCTGCCGAAAGCCCAGCCCTCACATGGGGGTCTGGCAAAGTGTGGGTTAGTTCACTCCATGAGCTTCTCCTGTTCCTGGTTCCCAGATGATCTCTTGTTGCTTTGCCATGGCAGAGAACTGTCAGGCTCACATTAGAACCAAAATCACAAGGTAGATATGAATGGTTTTCTTTTCTATTTGCACATGGATTTTTATGTTTAGGTTATGGTTCTTTTAGAAACAGTATATGCAAGTTTTTGCTAGGAAGTAGGAGAGGTCAACCAAAGTCCCCACGTGACTTGTTTCTGAACAGGGTCAGTCCCTGGCCGTCGTCTTTCTCTCATTCTTACCTGGCTGCTAGTTGAGACTGAACTTCATGGCCAGGGGCCGGATTCTGAATAGAACACGTCTTTCTCTTGACATGTGGCCTGAGCACTAAGAAGGAAGCAAAATAGCTTAATCACGCAGGGCCAGCCCAAATCCACACCTGGCTGTAGTCGTCCTTCTCACTGATGTGCCGTTGATCAAACATGGCAGTACAAGAGATCTGCTTGGGCATCAGAATCCCTTCTATTCTATTTGAAAACAGAGCAATACTCCTGTGCAATACAAGTTGCCCCACATCCATGATGACATTTTGGGGGAGACAGCTTCTGACATATCATATTTATACTAAATCACCATTTCCTCAAACACGCTGTCATTAGCAATGCTTACCAACCAGCTTGAGACAAAACCCAAGGTTCTCTCACCTCAAAAAGTCATAACCTGTAGTGGTGAGTGGCTGGGAAGTGATTGGCACAATTATAAAATGTAGCCCTTGCCCAGATGGCACCAGGCACAGCTACCACTCCTCCACCCCCAGAGCAGACCAGTATCCTGCTTGAAGATGGGGGCAGGATGTTCTGCCCAGGACCTGTCCTGCTTCCCGTGTCTGTCCCTGCAGGAGCTGTCCAAAGGTGTACAGCACTGCTATTTCACCTCTTCACTGAGAATAAAAGATGCGCTCCCTGAATTGGTCTGATTCTGGAGGGATCATGCCAATAATTAGTAACTTAACAGCAAATTACTATATACAAAGTAATTTCCCTGAGAAGATTGAACATTTTTTTTTTCCAAAAGAGACTAAAAATATCAAATATGTAGTTACAGTAGAAAATTGCCTTTTCTTGCAGGGTTAGCAAATGATCTATAATGCCTACTTTTTAAAATAGAGGTGGTGAGACAGCTCCATATTTTAAAAGAAAATCCAGACTTTAAAAGAAGGGGGTAAAAAAAGAACAAATGGTGTGAGGAAAAAAATATCTAAAATAAACAGTGATCGCTGAATCTCTTACATTTTCTTACATTCTTACATTTACAAGTCAACATGAACCTAAGACATTGTAGAAAGTATTTTTAAGTAACAGTATCGAGTTTAACCTCAATACGCACATTCCTCATACAGCGTCCTTCTCACCTCACCCAGGTGGAAACTCGAGGATGGGATGCCACGTGTGAAACAGCCTTCTGAGTGAGCAGAAAGGGACAAGGGGACAGGTGCTGACATGGGCCGGGGCTGCCTGCTCCCCGTGGCCAGAGATCCTGGAGCACCTGCCCTGGGAGCTCTGTGAATGGTTCCTTATTCAGGAGAGACCAGGCTCAAACGAGCAGGAGGGGCTGTGGCTGGACTCCCTGCCTGATTTCTAAGAGCTATTTTTTGTTCTTAGTTATACATACATGTATTTATGTGTTTTTATTGATACAGAATGTTTTACACAGCAGTGTATGGGGTGCCTGTGCATATTTGCTATGTGCTAGAGCATGTAATGATCAGGTCAAGGTATTTGGGGCTCCATCACCTGTAATATTTATCGTTGCTATGTCTTGGTAGCACTGCATATCTTCTGTTTTAGTCACAAATAGCAAAGATAGGAAATCAACCTAAGTGCCCATCAGGGAACCATAAAAAGTGTGGCGTATACACAATGGAATACCATTCAACTTAAAAAGAAGGAAATCAGGTCATCGCAGCAACACGGATGTACCTGGAGCTCATTATATTAAGAGAAACAAACCAGGCACAGAAAGACAAACGTCACGTGTTCTCCCTCGTATGGGAGAGTGGGACCAGCTCAAAATCTGATCTCATGGAGACAGGGAATTGCATGGTCGATGGCAGAGGCTGGGAAGGTGAGTAAGAGAAGTTGGTGAGAGGGAAGACTCCAGCCTCCAGAGGAGTCCGACACAGGCACCGCAGCTTCTACCTGCAGACTCAGCACCTGCAGCTTCCAAGGTACAACTGGGGGGAGCCAGGTCCTGGCGTCTGACCAGTGACCATGGCTGGACACCTGCAGACCTCCGCCCCCAGACCCCCTGGCCACGTTGCCTGTGAACGTGACTCGGGGGAGACTGCTACAGAGGACATGGCTATCCCTCAGGCTTGAGGTTCCATGGGTGGCGGGAGAAGGGTTTCTGCTCCTGGGAGCTGATGCCAAGTGGCCAGCAGAGCCCTGATGCACAGGCCTCCACCAGGTCCCCTCACACAGATCTGGCATGGTGCAAGCACCAGCTGGCCTGCCCCAGGCCTCCCTGCTTGCCAGGTGTGTATCTTTGGACATGTTACCTGACCTTTCCTGTCTTCCTTTCCCTGTTTGAGAGCATGTGGCCCCAGTAACTGCTCCCTCAGGGCACCTGCCACCCCACATTGTTTAGCTAAAGTTTCCCTCTAGACATGTATAAGCTAGAGGGTGGAAGCCTTGTCTTATCCTCAAGCATGCATGCGCTCCCAAGGTCCAGCCCACAGCATCCAAGGCACATTCATGCAATGAGACTTCCACCTTCTGTGTCCGCCAGTCAGCACGGTGTGCCGGCCCCTCTGTTCCATGTGTCTTCCCTCCTTCCCAGCATGCCCTGCTCCTGCCCAGTCCTACCCAACTGCTCCTACCCACCCTGACCTCCCATAGAAGCTGCTCTGACCACGCCTCCACACACATTGCCAAACCCCACAGATCCTTGTTCGAGCCCACCTCAGCATCTTAAGTGTTACAAGGCAACGATAGTTTATCCCCCTCCTCTAGACTGAATCACCATCATGGCACACATGAGCCTTCTTCAAACTGACCCATGGTCAATGTCAGAGCTAATCCCAAGACCGGGCTGCCCGTGAGATGAACAGTTTTGTATGGGAAAGTTTGTCAAGTGCTCACCTTTCTTGGTCACTTTCCTAAGATCTAAGAGGGTTCATGGGTTACAACCACCCTCAACCCAACAGAGCACTGCCAGAAACTCAGATGGGATACTGTGCACCATCTTTATAGACACGTCTTCATAACAACCCACAGTACAGCAGAAGGGATACTGTGCACCATCTTTATAGGCACGTCTTCATAACATCCCACAGTCCAGCAGATTGGATACTGTGCACCATCTTCATAGACACTTCTTTCTAACATCCCACAGTCCAGCAGATGGGCTATTGTGGACCATCTTTATAGACACATCTTCATAACATTGCACAGTCCAGCAGATATGATACTGTGCACCATCTTTATAGACACGTCTTCATAACATCCCATCCCACAGTCCAGCAGATGAGACACTGTGTACCATTTTTATAGACACATCTTCATAACATCCCATTCCACAGTCCAGCAGATGGGATACTGTGCACCATCTTTATAGACACATCTTCCTAACATCCCACAGTCCAACAGCACTGCCCTGGCATTTACAGAACTTGGAAAGTGGACCCAAAATCAGTCACTGTAGGGAATTTTTGAAAATAGTCTTTGCAATTTGCACTGACACATTCTGACAATAGTTGAAAGCAAACAGAGCCCATAATATTGATAGGCGTCTTTGCATTTTCTGGACCACGTGAGCCCTAGAATTCAGAAGTGTTAGAAAGCTCAGCAGTGCTATGCTCCAGGCTGTGCTGATCGATGCTCGTGTGCAGGTCAGCTGAGGAGGGTCCCAGCAATGAGCACATTCAACATCCTCCTGAATCTGTGTCTCTGAAGAATCCTTGCTGATCCAGATTTTGGTATGAAGCACAGATATTGGAGATCAGGGGTTTTGGTTCCCCAAATGCAGTTAACCTGATTTGATTACTCAGCTGAGCTAGAAAGTTCAACTGAGTCATGTCGGTAATTGAAAACAAAAATGAATGGAAACAGAAAATAAAACTGGAGTGACACAGTTGGTGTAAATAGAGTGAAAAAGTAACCTGCACGAGTCTTAATGGAATAAAGAGGCATTTTAAAAACAAAGAGCAAGGTTAGAGCACTTCCAAACAGAGTTGCAAGTGGGTCCCTCTCATGAAGGAGAAGAGGTGAGAGAGATAGGTGCACAGGCCTGCAGAGCCAGGAACAGCCTCTTCCTCTCGGTTTAAAATTCACTGCAACTCTTTCATTGGCCTCTGCACACCTCCACACACCTCCAGACAGCATTGCCTTTTTCTATTGGTCATTGGTTACCTATGTTACCTCAGACCCACCTTCTTTTCCTTTTTTGGCAAGAAGCATTGAGTGGTGAATGTCCCTACGGGGCTCCAGATGTCTGTGTTCCAGGCTGGGCACTCCTGCCCCCTTGAATCCCCTTTCTTCATGCCCCTTCTCAGTGGTGCTGCTAAGAATTGCCTAAGAATGGGGAAACTCCCGTGGAACCTGGTCATGGACAGAGTTCTAAGGTGTGTTCTAGAAAATGCCTAGAATTCCTTGCACAAAATGTTTGTAGAAATGTGGACATGGAGGGTCACACTGGTGACATCTCAGATAGAAATGAGGAACAGATTATCAGAAACTGTAAAGAAGACAACTGGGCTGACCTGTGTTGCAGTGTGCAACACAGGTATAATTTGAGATGGATGCTCCTGGATAGTTCCTTGCAGGTATTTCTAAGCAGAATGTTGAAGGAGCAGCCTGGTGGGTACATCCGGCTGATGGTTGGCTAGGAGACGAGGGGGATACATTGAAGGGGTTGTCAGTCAAAATGGAGCCAGAACTTGAACATTTGAAACTTAACCACCCTATTCTATTCTGCAAAAATGATGACACCTGTTCTGCCATGATCACTTAGTGTATGGCTGAATAAACATTTGATGAAGGGATTCTGAATAATGGGATTATGCCAACAGAAATGCTGTCAGATTGAACCAATGGAATAAAGATGTAACAAAATAAAGGGAGACTTTCTGACATCTGAGATTCTACAGGTGGAACAGTAGAGCTATTCAGCTGGAGACTTGCCTTATCCTTCAATGATCTTCAGACCATTCTTAGAGATCACCAGGGTCTCCATCACAGGCCCAGGGCACAGGCTGGCTCCTCCTGGATTTCAAAGGATGAGATCACCCCTTCAGTTTTCATATGGAGGATGCTCCCTCCCTGAGCCTCATGGTCATAAAAGATCTACAGACCCCAGGGATGGGGAGTCCCACAGAGGCTATAGGGCTGATGCCACTGCCTCAGTGAGCCTTTGAACATTATCCTCAAGCATTAATATCTGGTGCACTCTGCTTGGCTAGGTTTTGAACTGGGTTAGAAACTGTCATCTCTTTCCTCTCTCTGATTTCCCATTTGCAAAGGGAATGTCTATTTTATGACTGCCCTAGCATTGTAATAATATTTTGGAAATACATAATTTGATAGTTACACATGTAAATTTTCCTTAAGTTAAATTATACCTTACATTGCACCCATATCTGATATTTAAATGACACTTAATGAGATTTGATTTTAAATGGTAAAGTTGATGTTGCAGAGAGTTAAGACTGTGGGGATTTGAGGATTAAATGAATGCGCTTTTCATATTAAAAGGCATGAATTTTGAAGAACCAAGGGCAGAAGGTCATGGTCTGAATGATCACGTCCTTCCCATATTCATTCAGGTGCTAACCCCCAGTATGCTAGATTTACCGGTGGGACCTGTAGGGAAGTGCTTGCATGAGGCGGTCAGTGTGGGGGCCTGATCATAGGATTAGTGCCATTATGAGAAGATCCCCCAGAGCTCAGATTCTCTTTCTCCACCTGCACAGGCTCAGGAAACAGCCATGTGAGGACACAGTGAGAAGGAGGCTTTCTGCAGACCAGGAAGAGGGCCCTCCCCAGAAGTTCAATCACATGAAATCTGGAGATTGGACTTATGTCTTGACTTGAGAAAATAAATTTCTGCTGTTTTAGCCTTCCCTTCTATGGTATTTTGTTAGGGCAGCTTGAGCCACCTGTCTTAGTTGGGGTAGCTTCAGCAGTCTTCCTACCAACTGTGGCCCAGAGTGCTGCATCCCCTGAGGGTCCAGTGCTTGGAGCTCACACCTGGGTCTTGAGTGTGAATGTGGAGACTTACAGGAGATCAGGAAGAGCAACCTACACTGCAGGGAGCATGAGTGGGAGAAATGCAATATCTCTGGAGCTTACACTTCTGGTTTCTGATATAGAACATAGACTATTGGTTCAGAGAAAACTCTGCATTTTTTTTTTTTTCTTTGAGACAGAGTCTCACTATATAGCACTGGGTAGAGTGCCATAGTGTCACAGCTCACAGCAATTTCCAGCTCTTGGGCCTAAGCAATTCTCTTGCCTCAGCCTCCCAAGTAGCTGGGACTACAGGTGCCTGCCACAATGCCCAGCTATTTTTGTGTTGCAGTTGTTTAGCTGGCCCAGACCAGGTTTGAACCCATCACCCTCGGTGTATGTGGCTGACGCCATAACCACTGTGCTATAAGCGCCGGGCCACGCTGCATGTTTTTTAAGGAATAAAAAATGCATTGCAACATCTAGTGGTTATTTTGCTTAATCTTATCTAATCCATAATGAAAACAATGAGTCTCATTATAGCGGAATTTTTATCTACTCTGGAGGCAAAGAATTTCCATTGAGCATGAGAATGCTTATGAATTACTTGTATAAGTAGATTTCTATGAGCCATTTGTGGAGCTGACTCCTTCTCACCTGCAGGCAAATTATCAGACTCCAAAATAATATATCTTTCTTCAGATTCTCTACCATACTTATTCTGACAGATGGGTGGTACACATTTTTAGGTTAAATACAAAAAGGCATTTTCTTTTTGTTTACACTCAAGCAGCATAAGAATAAATAGTATAAATAACCAATTATTGCAAAGTCTTGGTTATTTCAATCATTTGTAGTGACAAGCCTGCTCCATAGTCATTTGAGATGACAAAAACTATCTTTACAGTATTATTTGAAGTATTTCTGTGCTCTGACGACTCTGTATCTAACAATATCTATTTAACTTTTAATTTATTTATTTACTTTTGTAATTAAACAGTATAATCTTAGAAAATGGGTTTAACGTTTAATTGTAAAGGGATGAAATGTGACAACTCCAATTACTGCAACGTCAAGGTTCTGTTTATTTTTGTTTTTCTTCTTGTCATTTTTTTCTTAGAGAGGGAGCCCATTTCCAATTACAGTCCACACTCTTCTTATCTCCTTCTTATTTATTGCAGTAGGAATATTTTTAATGCCTCCCCTTTGTTATAATTGCCTTTTGTCACAAGAGCCTCAAACGTAAATGCCAAAGTTCTGTTCTTTCCGCTGTTTAATATTGATGGAAAGTGGCACCCAGTGAAACCCACATCAATTAATTTGAGAACTGTTACATAAAAGGCTTGATATAATTTTGTCATAAAATTTTATTTCATCTATTGAACATTGACACGCGAGCATCTGAGGAAGGGATCTTTTAAGTCCGTTACTTTCACATCGTAACAGGTTCTCTGGCACTGCTGGTGACTCCCCCGTTATTCTTGGCTCAGAGGAAGTACCCGTAATCCAGGGCTGCCAAGACAGCACTCAAGTCACTCATCAAACAAGGGAAATCTTGACCCTGAGTTTGTAGTTTATCTCCTGGACTCTCTCTCTGGTCAGTGACATTGGACTGTCTAGGATTCAGGTGGACTATGAAGAAAATAATAACCCTTCCTCAGTGCTCTGGTCATCATAAGCTTTTGCTGAGTTGAGTTTAATGAGAAGAATAATTACCAACGAGCAATGTCATATCACTAATAGTCCAGGAACAGGTCAGCAAGGGCTGTCACAGAGACTGAATATTTCAAATCCTGATATCTGATGATGTTTAGCTACGAGATAAGGAAATCTGAGTTGTGCCACATGGGAGGAGAGAATGAAAGCAAGTCTATTCTTACGTTGGAGACAGTCCGGGCCAACTGGTAGACTTCACAGACACGCCCAACTGACGTATGTGAGTCTTCTCAGAATGCAGCCTCTGTGTGAAGCATCAGGCTGAATATGCCACAGTGGGACATGACACACTGTGTGATTCACTGAGACGAGCTTTTGAAAAGGTCAAAACTACAGTGACAGGAAACAGACAATTGTCATCAAGGGTTGGACATTGAGCACAGGGTGCAGCAAGGGAGCATTTGGGGTGATGGAAAGTTCTACACTGCAATTGTTGAAGTGGCTAAACGACCATATATGTCTGTCAAAACTCACTATATTTTTCTGCAAAACTGATAGTTTTTATTATAAAAAAATGATGCCTTAATAGAGATGATCAAGACAAAATATAATGATGGAGGAAAAAATGACTTCTTAACAATGTATTTGAATTATTTTCTACTCAAAAAGTGGGAGCAAAGCTAGTTGTCACTTTTTAGTATCTCTTATTAATTTATCCTACATATAATACTTTATACAAAAATACAAAAGAAGAATTAGACAAATATAGAAGACAAGGAGATCCAAAATGGCATTTCAGGGAAGGGGATGGAAATGTGCTGGCGGCACGACTGTGGCCGCCCTGGCTGCTGGGGAGCTAGGGCCCCTCGGTCTGTCCTGTAGGGGACGGACAGCTCCATTCAGGATGCAGGTGGAACATCCATGAAGCTGCTTCCCGAGCTTATGAGAGATGCCAACATCAATTAATACTTGAGCTCTTCATTCACATGCGAATTATAACCTGCGATTCCACAGGTTAGGACAGAGAGGAACTAAAAACATAAAGCTATGGCTATCAGTAAATACTTAAAGGCGATTCTTAAAATACAGAACCTTCAAAATGCATAAATCCAGAAAATTCATGTCATTAAAGCATTTCACTTCATCACAATTTACATTTTCTTGAAATTTACATATTATTTATTCAAGTTTTACACCTGTAAAGGCTATTTTTTTTTTTTTTTTTTCAGCTACACTCAGGCTTCACATTCAGAAACTCTTGGGTAAAATAGCATTATTTGAAGCCATAGCTCCAAGGAGTGTAACATGGTCCTCATGTGAGCTTTTACTGACAACTGCACCCTTCTAAATAGAGATTTGTCTTTTGTATAAAACCTGTGGACAAGCATCTGCATAAAAATGTGAAGCGCTTCTGAGCTGTCAAACCAATGCCAATATAACAACCACAACTAGTCGTTTTACTGGAATTTGTAACCTTAAGTGAGAAACAAAAATGTTATTCACATGATGCTGAAAATAAGCTTTATTATTATTGTTAAAGTCTCTAATATTCTATGTTTGTCAGACTGACTTTGGAATTTAATCTCCCCATTACCCACTTTGTCCAACTTGTCCACATCTTTTGAGAAAAATCAAAACGGATGTGCTAACCCTGATATCCTTGGTCTGGACTGAGTATTTACTACCAGGGAGGTGTCACATTAGGTTTAAAACACTGTTTTCTTAGTTTGAGGCATAAACAAATTTATAATGGGAAAGTTTGCTACAAACATCAGACACAGTTTATGTCAGAGCTTTGTTTCGACTTTACATTGTTAATCTCACCATGTTCTGTGGCAGATGTGACAGTGTTTCTTGCTTGGAAAGGCTGACGCAGAGCTCTCAGCACCCAGTTCTAGGCATCTACAAGATGCTGCAGAAAACTCCGTTTTTACTAAGTGACAAAGCTTTGGAAATAATACCTTCTTCTAGTCTAAAAGGCTGCCAAAGTTTGAGTCCTTTCCTAATAATAATAATAATAATAATGATGATAATAATAAAGAAAGGAAAAGAGCAGGAGAGAGAAAGAATGAATGTATATTTATCAGCACTCCTACTTGAGTAGACACTCAAGAAATTCCTATCAAACAGCTCTCTTCTCCAAATCTTCACAGCAATGTTGAAATACAATCTATAATCACCAGCAATTTGTTAAAGTAAGTTCAGACTCCTGCTGTCCGCACATATCTTTGGTTTGGTACAAGGGTGTCTCTATAGGTGGAGAACTGGAGCCTGCCTGGAGGGGGAACCAGACTTAACCTGCACCTGTCAGGTCCCAGCCAATCACTGCAGCTGAGTCTCAGCTAATCACAGGCTGCCAACTGTCCACACAGTGTTCCCATAAGGCAAAGGCTGTTCAGCAACGAATCCAGCTGTTTCTATACCTCGTCTCTGTTTTCTGTAGGCTACTTTCCTTTTTTCTGTCCATAAATGTTATCTGGCATATGGCAGCCCAGAGTCCCTCCCTTATTCTGGTTCTGGGAGCTGCCTGATTGGCCAATTGTTCTTTACTCAATTAAACTCTCTTTAATCATTTAATTTGCCTAAAATTTTTCTTCTAACAAGTTAAAAGCATGTTTCTTTTCAAATACTTTTGCCATGGGATTTTAAAAATATTGAAGTTTAAATACTTCTATTCAAAATTATGTCAGAGGAAAGTAACTAATTCAAGGAGAATCAGGGTGTCAGCGTTAGTAGGAAGACAGCAGGAAGGAAGAGGGATGGACTCAGCAGATCATGTCTCCTGCTCCCCACACGGTGCTCAGGGAGGGATGGACTCAGCAGGTCAGGTCTCCTGCTCCCCACCCGCTGCTCAGGGAGGGATGGACTCAGCAGAGTGGGTCCCCACCCAGTGCTCACTGGCTGTTTGCAGAGGTCGTGACTCACAGCTCTGCCTACACTGACACTTCCTTTGAAGGTCACAAAAAACAAGAAAATATTCTAGGAAGCAATAATCTGTTTGCTCCTAATGAATCCTAAAAGTGTCCTGACTGAAATGATGTTCCACCGAAAATCATTTCTAATTATTTTAAGTAATATTTAGATCAATTTATTGTAATCTTATTAGCTTTTATGTTTATGTTTGAATTAGATTACTTTCATGTTTGTTTAAGCTCTTTTGCTTTTTAAAATGTCTCTTTCAGAGACAAATTGAGCTTGCTTAAAATAATCAATGGCTTGGTGGGCTCAGCATACCCAGATGCCAGGCCTCAGGGGCGACTTCTGGTTCCCCCCACAGGGGGACCTGAACTGGTTCGGGGGCTCACTCAGGAACCTCCCTGTCCTGCTCAGTGGCCGCTGAGGGACTCAGGCCCCTGGGCGGCAGCACAGTCCTTCCACGTGGCCTGTAACTGCTGAGAGGATGTTGGGTAGGGTATGACTTGAGCGTCCTTTCCAAGTGCAGACTTCACCTTCAGAGTGTTCCCATTTTTCCACCAATACACACTCACATATAATTAGAGTGTAAATGGTGGGGACTTGGGGGCTAGAACACGGAAGTAGTGGTTAAATTTAGGGCCTTCTTAGTAATGTGCTATTGTTCCCAGCTCTTTTCCTATAATTTTAACATTCCTTTTCAAATTAACTGAAAAATTAGGTTAAGGGTGAATGTAAATTGAATTTGTGTTATAATGACACTATGTGTTCCCACAAACAAAGGAACATCTTTAGTATCTTGCTTCCCTTTTAATGAACTCTGTGAACAGAACTGGTGGATCAGTATTGGCAGTTATGAAACAATTGAACGTACAGAATATACTGAATGGCTAGCTGTGGACTCCAGGTGCAGAGTGAGGCTGCGCTCCTGGCTTTGAGCAGGTGGAGTGAGGTGGGAGGAAGGTACAGGAGCACAGCTGCTGGGGAACACCCCACTCTCTCATTGTGCACCCAGCACCCGGGGGAGTGTTTGTGCTTTGGCTGCTTTGGCTGTTGTTCTTTGAGGGTCCCTTTGAGAATCTGCTCAGAGCTGGGGATTCCCCTCCTCAGGACATGAACACTCTGTGCTGGTGCCACGGTGTGCGGCCACAGGGCGCGTGCCCACCTCCCTCACTGATGGATGCTTCTTCTGGCAGCTCCGGCCAGGGAGCTGCTCACCTCACAAGGCTGAGTCTCCTTCCCCAAACTGTCCTTGACTACAGGGCTTAGGCCCAGCTCCTGGCCTCTACTGGGACAACTCTGAACCCCCTTACAGCACCAGAGCCACCGGGAGCTGCTCTGGGGACAGAGCTTCTGTTCTGCCCTGCTCTATCCTACACAGCCCAGGTCCACAGAACAGGAGGGCATTCAGTGTGAGGACCTGGCCCATGTGATCGTGGAGTTAACAAGTATCCAGATCTGTAGTTGGCCAACAGGGGACACAAGAGAGCCCACATTTCAGGAAAAAATGAGGCCCCAGCTTACAGGCAGCTAGATAGGGTTTCTCTCTTCTTTTTGCGGGGGGTGGGGGGGTTCTCTTTACACCTTCAGCTGATTGAATGAAGCCCATTCATGTTGGGGGGGCATTCAGCTTCTCTCCGTGTGCCTTGTAAAGGGAAATGTGGCCGAAAACATCTTCAAAGTCACACCCAGGATAATGTTGGACCAAATATCCAGGTGCCATGTGTCCCTGCCAAGGTGACAGGTAAAATTGACCCTCACACCATTCCTTCCAGATGAGGCCAGCTGTGAGGCAGAGGTGGGAAGACCAAAGCCCCTCAGGATGGGAGAGCACTAATCTGTACTATCAATATTAACCAGCGGCTACCCAACTCTAGCTGCCACACTGAGGAGGTCTCATCTCGTACCTTCTCCCTCAGGTATTCCTTATTATGTTTTCCTTTCAAAGGAGTGAGCTAAAGTTAAAAATTCACATTCAAATCTAGATACACATAGTGATAAGTTGCTTATTAATGTGTTGAAAAAAACAGTAGGCAATATATTAAGAGACTTATTTTATTTCTAGTTTTATTTAAATAAGAACACAAAAGTATTTTTATTTAGGGTTCTTAGAAAAACTTAAGAAGATTCAATAAATGTGAATTTTAGTTAAGCAACACATTTATTTTTAATATGAGCATAATCTGTATGATATTTGGAACATACTTTTTTTTTTTTGAGACAGAATTTCACCATGTTCCCCTTGCTAGAGTACTGTAATGTCACAGCTCACAGCAACCTCAAACTCTTGGACTTCAGCGATTCTCTTTCCTTAGCCTCCCAAGTAGCTGGGAGTACAGGTACCCACCACCATGCCCAGCTATTTTTTATTGCCGTTTTCATTGTTGTTTAGCTGACCCAGGATAGGTTTGAACCCGCCAGCCTTGGTGTATGTGGCTGGCACCATAACCGCTATGCTATGGGCGATGACCCTGCAACATACTTTTATTAAAATGTTTGCTGTGGCCAGATGTAGTGACTCACGCCTGTATTCCTAGCACTCTGGGAGGCCTAGGTGGTGGATTGCTTGAACTCAGGAGTTCAAGAACAGTCTGAATAGGAGCTAGATCCCGTCTCCACTAAAAATACAAAAACTGAGGCAAGAGGATCACTTGAGCCCAAGAGTTTGGTATTGCTATGAGCATGATGACACCATGGCACTCTACCCAGGGTGATAGAGTAAGACTTTACCTCAAAAACTAATGTGTACACACACACACACACACATATATTTATTGTTTACCAAAGTTCAGATTTACCTGGGTGGTTCTGTATTTTTATTTGCTAAATCTCTAAACTTTACTTTATTTTTATAATATTAGTTTAAATTATTGTTCCAAATAATATTTTATGTCAGATGGAAAGAAAGTATTGATTTTAAGAAGACTATTTAGAATATTGGGTCTCAGCTATTAATGAAAATTCGGTTTCAACAAAAGTGTCTCAAACATATCAACTGTATGAAGTGAATTTAAGAGAAAAATAGCTGTACATGTTTAAGAAAAACTGAAAAAAAAGAACATTCAAGATGCTCTGAGATAAATATCTTTTACACAAAGTTTATAAAATAACTCAAATATTATAAAGTATTAGACATTTGCAGCTTGAATGAATTTAAGAGATTATAGAATCCCTCATAATGTGAATGGGATAACTGAGACTCAGGTGGTGAGGACAGCTAAATAAAAACGGCACCCCCAAATAATCCAGATTAAAAATAGGCACCCTTTGCTAATTTCTTCGTATTAAAATTAGGTTGGCAGTATCAATTATACACTTTTTTCATCCAAATTTGTATTTATTTTAGTAAAGGCTTATGCTTATTTTACTTTCTTTCAACAAAGGCATATGTAAATGTGAGATTCTGCTCCATCAGTTTTCTGCTTAGATGCCTCAAAGGTTCAAATTTTTGGTTCATGACAATGAATTCAGTTCAGAAGCTTTTATCAACTGTTTTCCTGGCAGCATTCATTGCTTCCCATAGTGACACAAATTTGAAAAAAAACAAAACAAAACTGTAAGATAAGCCTTGAAGAAATCATTTATCCTTAATTCATCTAATTACTACCTAGAAAATGTGAGCATTCTCATGCAGAAGTTGTAATGAAAGCCAACCTAGGTAATGTTTCAACTCAAAAATTTCCTGATTATATTAAGTTAAACATATAAATATTTTCTACCAAAATGTTTGGAAACTATGACATTTTATGGAAAAAACAAATCAGCTAAGCCTAGATGGTACCAGAGTGACATCATGTAGAAAAATGCCCCATGGACGCTGTATGCCTCTTGGGATTTCTGTGTACTTGTTCTAGATTGAAAACATGGGTCTAATGGGATATTTTAATGACATAAAAATAATAAATGAAGATATTAAAAGTCATGTAATTGGTCAAACATCATGGAAATAAAGCACTGATGTGCTTAAATGTATAGCTTTCCTCTCATTATTGAAATACTGCCCTGCATGGTCAACAAGCTCACACTCCAGTGATCTAAAAGTTTGTGCATCCCTCAAAGTGCACATGTGGAAGTCCCACATTCTACGTGAGAATCTGGAGGTGTGGCCTTGGTTAGCATGGGTTAGTGCCCTTTCAAGTGAGCCCAGCGTGAGTGCCCTTGTATGCCCTATTGTGTAAGGACAGGACACAGTGTAAAATGTTGTCTGGGAACCAGGACACTGGCCCACACCAGATCCCAAATTTGTCAGGGCCTTGATCTTGAACTTCCAGCCTCCAGAAATGTGAGGAATGAATTCTGTGGTTTACAAGCTGCCCAGTTGAAGGTGTTTTGTTACAGCAGCCTGAGTAGATTAGGACATTAGGTGAAAACTCATGAACTGGATGCACTGATGTTTATGTGTATCTAAATACTCAGTGAGGCAGAAGCCTTCTTGAAGTCCTCTTCCTCATTACAGTATTTTCCAAATGGGAGATCTGAAGCAATGTGGTAAATAGACACCAGGTCATAGTAGCCTGAGCATTTTGTTTCCAGCAAAAATCTTGATGGGCAATTTGTTGAGACTATTATTTTCCTATAATTTTTTTTCTTTTTTTTTATTAAATCATAATTGTGTACATTGATATGATCATGGGGCATCATACACTAGCTTCATAAACCGTTTGACACATTTTCGTCACACTGGTTAACATAGCCTTCCTGGCGTTTTTTTAGTTATTGTGCTAAGATATTTACATTCTGCATTTACTAAGTTTCACATATACCCTTGTAAGATGTACCGCAGGTGTAATCCCACCAATCCTCCTTTCTCTACCCGCCTCCGCCCGCCCTCCCCTCCCTTTCCCCCTTCCCCCTATTCTTAGGTTGTAACTGGGTTACAGCTTTCATGTGAAAGCCCTAAATTAGTTTCATAATAGGGCTGATTATATTGGGTACTTTTTCTTCCATTCTTGAGATACTTTACTAAGAAAAATATTTTCCAGCTCCATCCATGTAAACATAAAAGAGGTAAAGTCTCCATCTTTCTTTAAGGCTGCATAATATTCCATGGTGTACATATACCACAATTTATCAATCCAATCGTGGATCAATGGACACTTGGGCTTTTTCCATGATTTAGCAATTATGAATAGGGCTGCAATAAACATTCTGGTACAAATATCTTTGTTATGATGTGATTTTTTATTTTATTTTATTTTTTGAAACAGAGTCTCACTTTGTCACCCTTGGTAGAATGCCATGGTG
>CAUYPK010050185.1:0-14053 GCA_963574355.1 Loris lydekkerianus | reverse complement strand
TAAAGAAAGATGGAGATTTTACCTCTTTCATGTTTACATGGATGGAGCTGGAACATATTCTCCTTAGCAAAGTATCCCAGGAATGGAAGAAACAGTATCCAATGTACTCAGCCCTACTATGAAGGTAAACTATAGCTTTCACATGATGGCTATAACCCAACTATACCAGAAGACTAGGAGGAAAGGACCAAGGAAGGGGAAGGGAGGGGGGAGGTTTGGGTGGAGGGAGGGTGATGGGTTGGGCCACATCTATGGTGCATATTTTTATCTATAATAAAAAAAAAAAAAAAGAAAGAAAAACAACAACAACAAAAAAAAAAAAAAAAAAACAAATGAAGAGTTCAGACTTGGTTTCACTCTTGACAACCTGGCAAGATAAGCATAGCTCATTACAATAACCTCATTTAGGCTATGTGTGAGCATGGTGTCTGTGGGAAGAGTGGCAAGGACGACCAAGGAGAATACTAATGTGTGTGGTCAGAAGCCTGGGATGCCACCATGCTCCTGCTCTCTGGGCATGCTGGGGAGCAGCCGGGATCCTTTCTTCAAATCAGAAAAGGCAGGTGCCAATGGACATAGACTCTTGGGCAGTTTTTTAAGGTTAATAAGTAGCTTTCATTCCTTCTTTATTTTGGAAAAGAGCTGAAATGGGCAGGTTATCATCATGGTCCCTTTGCACTCCTCATTCATCATTTTCTTATGGAGGAATTTTTTAAAATTAAAAATTAAGGGCTCAGTGCCTATAGCTCAGAGGGTATAGCACCAGCCACATATACTGGAGCTGGCGGGTTCAAACATAGCCCAGGCCTGCCCAACAACAATGACAATTGCAGCCAAAAAAATAGCTGGGTGCTTCCATTTAGAACCTGAGGTAGTCAGGTTTCAGCTTCCCCTGCAGGCTGGTGGCAGAGTACAGCGGCCTGGCCAGGGAGGCCTGTGATTCAGGCCTGAATCTCCCTGTGATTCAGGCAGGTTCAAACCCGTGGTCCATCTGCTTATTAGAGGGAACTGGGCCACAGCCCTGTGGAGTTATCAGTGACTGGGTGTGACAGAGGTGCAAGGTGGGGAAGGAGGCATCAACCTCCCAGGACTAACTCATTTTCTGGGTGGGCCCTTTTGATACCATGGAACACTGGCACAAGCCACACTTGAGCTGCCAGCAGACCCCTGCTATCTAGTTGCTGGAGACCTTTAGACCTCTCCCACTTGAGACTTGGTGCTGACTGGAACAATTGATTTGGAACTCTTGACCTGGGCCAATCACCTGAGGACCATCCAAGGTGGTACCCTGGTTGTGCTATTGTGGGAAGGTTTGATTTTCCTTTTCCAGTTGTTGCTCATGGGAGGCAAGGTGTCTTAGTTGCTTATATTTTCCCACAGATGAGACTTCAATCCAGAGTTACTGATTCACTAGGGTTGGACAGAGACAAGCTGAATACAAGACAGAGCCACCTAGCCCCACCACACCAAGCAGGTCCCCAGTGTCTCAGGCTGCACTACTGTATGGGTGCTTTGCAAAGCTGTAGGGGAAAAGCTGCAGTCAGCAGCTCTTGGGCAAAGGACTGATTAATTACTACTCTAAGAGTCCCCAATCCAATTTCATCTTACTTGCTCATCTAGCCAAACAGTAAAAAATAATCATGGAGCAGAATCAGCAGAAAAACTCTGACAACATGAATAATCAAAGTAGATCAACTCCTCCAAGGAATGACTAGGTGGACACCCCAGAAGATCCCATTCATAAACAAATGGCTGAGATGTCAGAAATCGAGTTTAGGATTTGGGTGGCAAATAAGATTAATAGAATGGATGTAAAGTTGGAATTAGAAATTCTAGGAATAGGACAGTGCCTGTGGCTCAAAGGAGTAGGGTGCCAGCCCCATATACCAGAGGTGGTGGGTTCAAACCTGGCCCTGGCCCCGGCCAAAAATTGCAACAAAAAAAGAAAGAAAGGAAAAGAAAAAAAGAAATTCTAGGAATAATTAAAAAGTTGTCTTAAGAATTCAACGAATTCAAAGACAAAATCACAAAAGATTTTGACACTTTGAGAAAAGAATTTGCAGTCCTCCAAGATATGAGAAATACAGTAGAATCCCTCAGTAACAGAATGGAGCAGGCAGAAGAAAGGATTTCTGACATTGAAGACAAAGCTTTTGAATGCTCCCAAATGCTCAAAGAGGAAGAGAAGTGGAGAGCAAAAATGGATGATTCTCTCAGAGAGCTGTGGGATAATTCATAAGAAACTAATATTCACCTTACAGGAATTCCTGAAGGTGACGAGGTTACTTTGAATGGCCCAGATGCTCTACTCCAAGAGATAATTGAGGAGAACTTCCCAAACATGGCAAGAGACTCTGAAATTCAGATAGCAGACAGTTTCAGAACCCTAGCAGGACTCGATCCAAATAAATCATCTACCAGACACATTAGAATTAACTTTGCCAAAGTTAGTATGAAGGAGAAAATTCTGAAAGCAGCCAGACATAAGAAAAACATACCCTATAAGGGGAAGAATATTAGAATGACTGCAGATCTCTCTGCTGAAACTTTCCAAGCGAGAAGAGTTTGGTCATCGTCATCGATCTTTAACCTCTTAAAACAAAAAACTTTCAACCCAGGATCCTGTATCAAGCTAAACTGAGTTGTGTTTATGATGGAGAAATTAAATACTTACATGATATTCAGATGTTGAAGAAATTTGTCATAACTAAACCAGCTCTCCAGGATATTCTCAAACTCATCCTCCACAATGACAAGCACAAGCACCAAAGTAAACTCACTCAGAAACTTTTGATCAAATTCTAACTTCCACAGTGGTGAAAGGATTAAAAAGGTCCACTGGACTTTTGAAAAACTCAATACCCAAAATACTACCAGGCTTATCAATACTCTGAATTAATGTGAATGGCTTAAATTGTCCTCTAAAGAGGCACAGGTCGGCTAACTGAATACAAAAACTCAGGCCAGATATCTGTGGCATACAAGAATCTCATCTTACCTTAAAAAATAAATATAGACTCAAAGTGAAGGGATGGTCATCTACATTTCAGGCAAATGGAAATCAGAAAAAAAGCAGGTGTTGCAATTTTATTTGCTAATACAATAGACTTTAAACCAACAAAAGTAAGGAAAGATAAGGATGGTCACTTCATATTTGTTAAGGGTAACACTCAACATGATGAGATTTCAATTATTAACATTTATGCACCCAACCCGAATGCACCTCAATTTTTAAGAGATACTCTAACAGACATGAGCAACTTGATTTCCTCCAGCTCCATAATAGTCGGAGATTTTAACACCCCTTTGGCAGTGTTGGATAGATCCTCTAATAAGAAACTAAGCAAAGAAATTTTAGACTTAAACGTAACCACTCAACAATTGGATTTAACAGACATTTCCAGCACATTTCGTCCTAACAAAACTGAATACACATTCTTCTCATCAGCCCATGGAACATCCTCCAAAATTGATCACGTCTTAGGTCACAAGTCTAACCTCAACAAATTTAAAAGAATATAAATTATTACTTGGATCTTCTCAGACCATCATGGAATAAAAGTTGAACTCAGTAACAACAGGAATCTGCATACTCATACAAAAACACGGAAACTAAATAACCTTATGCTGAATGATAGCTGGGTCATAGATGAGATTAAGAAGGAAATTACCAGATTTTTGGAACAAAATGATAATGAAGACATGAATTACCAGGACTTCTGGGATACCTCAAAGGCAGTAGGGTAAAGAGGGAAATTTATAGCACTCCAAGCCTTCCTCAAGAGAATGGAAAGAGAGGAAGTTAATAAGTTAATGGGACATTTCAAGCAACTGATAAAGGAAGAACATTACAACCCAAACCCAGCAGAAGAAAAGAAATAACCAAAATTAGAGCAGAATTAAATGAAATTGAAAACAAAAGGATTATACAACATATCGATAAACCAAAAAGTTGGTTTTTTGAAAAGATCAATACAATAGAGAAACCCTTGGCTAACCTAACCAGGAATAAAGGAGTAAAATCTCTAATTTCATCAGTCAGAAATGACAAATATGAAGTAACAACAGACTCCTCAGAAATTCAAAAAATCCTTTATGAATATTACAAGAAACTTTATTCTCAGAAATATAAAAAACTGAAGGAAATAGACCAATAATTGGAAGCACACCATTTTCCTAGACTTAGCCAGAATGAAGTGGAAATGTTCAACAGGCCTATTATGAAGTTCTGAAATAGCATCAACTATGCTAAATATCCCCAAAAAGAAAAGTCCAAGACCGGATGGTTTCATATCAGAATTTTACCAAACCTTTAAAGAGGAACTTGTACCTATATTACTTAACCTTTTCCAAAATATAGAAAAAGAAGGAATACTACCCAACACATTCTATGAAGCAAACATCACCTTGATCCCCAAACCAGGAAAAGACCCAACAAGAAAAGAAAATTATAGACCAATATCTCAAATGAATATTGATGCAAAAATATTCAATAAGATCCTAGCAAACAGAATCCAGCAACACGTCAAACAAATTATATACCATGACCAAGTGGGTTTTATCCCAGGGTCTCAAGGCTAGTTCAATATATGTAAATCTATAAGTATAATTCATCACATAAACAAATTAAAAAACAAAGTTCATATGATTATCTCAATTGATGCAGAAAAAGCTTTTGATAATATCCAGCATTCTTTCATGATCAGAACACTCAAGAAAATAAGTATAGAGCAGACATTTCTTAAACTGATAGAAGCCATCTATAGCAAACCCACAGCCAATATCGTATTAAATGGAGTTAAATTGAAATCATTTCCACTCAGATCAGGAACCAGGCAAGGTTGCCCATTGTCTCCACTGCTTTTTAACATTGTAATAGAAGTGTTAGCCATCTCAATCAGGAAGAAAAGGTGATCAAGGGTATCCATAAAGGGTCAGAGAAGATCAAACTTTCTCCCTTTGCAGGTGATATGATTGTATATCTGGAAAACCCCAGGAATTCAACTACAAAACTCTTAGAAGTGACTAAGGAGGACGACACCTGTGGCTCAAGGAGTAGGGTGCAGGCCCCATATACCAGAGGTGGCAGGTTCAAACCCAACACTGGCCAAAAACTGCAGGGAAAAAAAAAAATCATCAAGGAATACAGCAGCATTTCAGGTTATAAAATCAATACTCACAAATCTGTAGCCTTTATATATACCGACAATAGTCAAGTTTAGAAAACAGTCAAGGACTCTATTCCTTTTACAGTAGTGCAAAAGAAGATGAAATATTTGGGAGTTTACCTAACAAAGGACATGAAAGATCTCTATAAAGAGAACTATGAAACTCTAAGAAAAGAAATAGCTGAAAATGTTAACAAATGGAAAAACATACCATGCTCATGACTGGGAACAATCAACACTGTTAAAATGTCCATATTACCCAAAGCAATATACAATTTTAATGCAATCCCTATTAAAGGTCCACTGTCATACTTTAAAGACCTCGAAAAAATAATGCTTTGTTTTATATGGAATCAGAAAAAACCTCCAATAGCCAAGACATTACTCAAAAATAAAAAACAAATCAGGAGGAATCACTCTATCAGACCTCAGAATATACTATAAATTGATAGTGATCAAAACAGCATGGTACTGGCACAAAAACAGAGAGGTAGATGTATGGAACAGAATAGAGAACCAAGAGATGAACCCAGCTACTTACCATCATTTGATCTTCGATAAATCAATCAAAAACATTCAGTGGGGAAAAGACTCCGTATTTTAACAAATGGTGCTGGGTGAACTGGCTGGCAACCTGTAGACGACTGAAACTGGATCCACACCTTATACCATTAACAAAGATAGACCTGCATTGGAAAAAAGATTTAAACTTAAGACTTGAAACTATAGAAATCCTAGAAGAAAGTGCAGGGAAAACACTTGAAGAAATCGGCCTGGGCAAATATTTTCTGAGGAAGACCCCCTCTCCCCCGGGCAATTGAAGCAACACCAAAAATACATTACTGGGATTTGATCAAACTAAAAACTTCTGCACAGCCAAGAACACAGTACATAAAGCAAGCAGACAGCCCTCAGGATGGGAAAAGATATTTGTAGGTTATATCTCTGATGAAGGTTTAATAAAGAGAATCCAAAGAGAACTCAAACGTATTAGCAAGAAAAGAACAAGTGATCCCATCTCAGTGTAGGCAAGGGACTTCTTCTCTGAAGAAGACAGGTGCATGGCCTACAGACATATGAAAAAATGCTCATCATCCTTAATCATCAGAGAAATGCAAATCAAAACCACTTTGAGATATCATCTAACTCCAGTAAGATTAGCTCACATAACAAAATTCCCAAGCTATAGATGTTGGCATGGATGTGGAGAAAAGGGAACACTTCTACACTGCTGGTGGGAATGCAAACTAATATGTTCCTTTTGGAAAGATGTTTGGAGAACCCTTAGGGATCTAAAGATAGACCTGCCATTTGATCCTTCAATTCCTCTACTAGGTATATATTCAGAACACCAAAAATTACTTTATAACAAAGATATTTGTACCAGAATGTTTATTGCAGCCCAATTCATAATTGCTTCTTCATGGAAGAAGCCCAAGTGCCCATTGACGCATGAATGGATTAATAAATTGTGTTATATGTATACCATGAAACATTATGCAGCCTTAAAGAGAAATGGAGACTTTACCTCTTTCATGTTTACATGGATGTAGCTGGAACATATTCTTCTTAGCAAAGCATCTCAAGAATGGAAGAAAAAGTATCCAATGTACTCAGCTCTACTATGAAACCAATTTATAAACACCCATACTTCCATATGAAAGCTGTAACCCAACTACAGCCCAAGATGAAGAGGAAAGGGGGGGAGGGAGGAGGATGGCTGGAGGGAAGGTGATTAGTGGGACCACACCTAGCGTGCATTTTACAAGGGTACATGTTAAATCTACTAGTGTAGAATATAAATGTCTTAACACAATATCTAAGAAAATGGTGAAGGCTATGTTAACCAGTTTGATGAAAGTATTTCAAATTGTATATAAAAGCAGCACATTGCACCCCATGATTGCATTAATTTACACAGCTATGATTTACTGAAAAAAAAAAAAAAAAAAAACCCAACAGATGTGGTAAAAAGGAAACACACACTGTTGGTGGAAATGTAAATTAATAAATCTCTATGGAGAACAGTATGGATATTCCTCAAAGAACTAAAAGTAGTTCTCTCATTTGATCCACTATTGGGTATATACCCAGAGGAAAAGAAATCATTGTATCAAAAGGTACTTACACTCCTGTTTACTGCAGCACAATTCACAACTGCAGATACTGACTCGGCCTAAGTGCCCATCAACTGATGAGCAGATCAAGAAAACGTGATATAATATACATGAAGTACCACTCATGATAAGAAAGAATGAAATAATGTCTTTTGTATCAACTTGGAAAGAACTGATTGCCACTGTCCTAAATGAAGTAACTCAGGAACAGAAACGTAAATGTCACACACGTTATCACTTATAATTGGGAGCTAAGTATGGCTACACGAAGGTCTGTAGAGTAATATAATGGACACTGAAAAATCACAAAGAGGGAAGGTGGGAGTGAGTAATAAAAAATTATCTATGGGATGTAGCTTACACCACAAGCCCAGACTCTACTATTATAATTTAATGGAATTCGAATTGTACCCCCTAAATCTATTAAGATTCTTTTAAAAATTAAAACAAATAGCTGAGCATTGTGGTGCCTACCTGTAGTCCCAGCTACGTGGGAGGCTGAGGCAAGAGAATCACTTAAGCCCAAGAGTTGGAAGTTGCTGTGAGCTGTGATGCCATAGCACTCTACCAAGAGTGATGTAGTGAGACTCTGTCTCAAAAAAAAAAAATTAGTGTGGGGTAAGCACTGAGTACAAGTGTTAGATGCAAGGTGAAGTGGAAGCAACTCACAGCTTAGACAGGCAGCCCCTTTGAGTATCTGAAGCACAATATTTTAGCAGCCTTTTTGCTTTCTCTCTCTCTCCCTGGTTCCGCCCTAAGAGGGAGACTTCACCTCCACACAGTAGCTATTCTTGGACGGAGCCCCCAAGGAGATGGCTTCTGCATTAGTCTGGGGTCTAGTCTCCACATGTACAGGGCATGGGAGTTCAGCCACTGGGAGTCATAGGGGATTTACAGTGAGATGGACACTTCCTGGGGATGGTACCCCCTGCAGGTGCCAGCCTGGAGGTAGAGATAGCCTGATTCTCCTTTTACCACCCTACGTTGAAGGTGGGGTGTGGGCTTATCCTCGGCTGAGACTACCAGAGGACTTGGACTTAGGAATGAGTGACACGAAGAAGCAAGGACCGTGACAGCATCTAGGACCAATGTCTGCAACAGTGGCAGAGGTTTCTGTGTTTGGGGGCAGGGCAGTGGATTTTAGCTGTGTTTCAGGAAACTTTGCTTCTCTGTGCCTTCCTGTTTGTAAACTTGGTTCTCCAACTTTCCTAGAGAATCTGTGAACTACTAAGACATCCTTCTAGTAAATTCTCACCTTCCTTAAATCAGCCAGAATTGGTGTCTACGCTTTGAAATCAAGAATGTGGACTGATCCAGGAAATAATCACTTTCCATTAAATGTTCATACCTCTCCCAAACACCTACCTTACGAACAGAGAATGAACTAGACTGCCTTATGGACCAGAATCACCTTTAAAACCTGTGTTTTTGCTGAGCCTGTGATGTTGGACCCCAGAACTTGTGTTTCTGCTGCTGTGAGACATTGAAAACTGTTTCAGGGGAACTGTCACTGTGCCTTTGATTTTGGAGGAAGGCTGTGCTTCGAGTCTGAGCTCTTCTCAGAAAGGTACTCACCATGCTACAGGGTTTGCAGAGCACCTCCAGTCACCTCAATGCGAGGGAACTGAGAGCTCAGCAAAGAGACAGCAGCCTGGAGAGCTCCTGTGAGAGTGACAGAAAGCTCAGCCTCACAGCGACAGCCAGCAGGTGCCACGTCCAGCTGAGGGGAACAAAGGTTTTCTCAGACCGTGATGGTAAAAGCCTCAGCCTTGGATGTGTGTTCCTTGAGTGACTGCGTAGGCACCAACCAAGAGCTGCTGCAAATTCCCCAACATGGGGGCAGGAGGGGTGCACGTCTGTGTCCAGTGAGTGTGGCGTCTGAGCAAAGAGGATCTCACCTCAGTTTGATCTCACTCAAACTGAGTGCTCCACAGGGCTCTGCCTGGGACTACGGGGAGTGAGATAAACCTCTCAAGCTTTTTTCAGCTTGATCTACTCGGCACCCCAAGTTCTGATTGATAAACTGCCTTCATTCATTTACTTTAAACATCTTATCATGGAGTTGTGATATTGTGATACAATATGAAACATATGTTTGGTCTCTGCCCTCCACCCCTAGTTCCTAGCACAGATCTCCTAAAACCCTTGTAGACAGGGGCATTAGGAGTATCTTGTGTTCTGTTATTTAGTTTTTTATCCCCTAAACCGAAGTTCTCCTAAGACCTCTCCTTTGTCACTTTCTGAGGATAGGGGTGTCTAAGATGGATCTCCTAAATCCCCTGGGATTTCCTAGGTGGTAGGAGCATCCCCTGGTCCAATGGGGCAACTCTTGGTGGGTTCCTAGAGAAGCTCAGAATGAGGGCTGCTGCCAGGGGAACCGACCAGGTGATTAGAGGGTTGCAAATTTCAGCCACTTCCTCCAGGGAGTCGAGAGGGGCTAAAGGTTGAATTGATCACCAATGGCTAGTGATATAATCAATTACACCTGTGTTAACAAAGCCTCCATAAAAGCCCCAAAGGACAGGGTTCTGTGAATTTCTGGATTGCTGAACAGGTAGAGTTGCTGAGAGAGGGGCGTGCCAGGAGAGGACATGGAAGCTCTGTGCCTCTCCCCCATACCTTGCCCTGTGCAGCTCATCGTCTGGCTGCTCATCTCTATCCTTTGGAATATCCTTTATAATCACGAGTAAATGCAACTGCAGTGTTTCTCCGAGTTCTGTGAGCCCCTCTAGAACATGATTTGAACCCGAGGAGGGGGATCACGGGAAACCCAATCCTCTTGGTCACAAGTCACAACCTACACCTTGGGATTGGCATCTGAAGTATGGGGCAGTCCAGTGGGACTGAGCTCTTAACCTGTGGGATCTGACGCCATCTCCAGGTAGACAGTGGCAAATGAAATTGAATTAGAGGACACCCAGCTGGTGTCCACTGCAGAATTGCTTAGTTGGCATGAGGGGAACCCCCACCTTTGTTGTCAGAAGTGTTGTATTGAGTCGTCAGAAGTGTATTGAATGGTGCAGGAGAGCAGGAAAAGCACTTTGGTTTTTCCCATACCTTAGAACATTTTAAAATCTACACAAAATCAACAGAAGAATATAATGAACAATCTCCAACTGCATGTGCCCCTCCTACTCCATCTGCATGCCTGTCTGTTCTCTCAGCCACCGGTATTATTAATAAATAAATAAATTAATTAATTTTTTTGAGACAAAGTCTCAGTCACCCTGGGGTTGAGTGCTGTGGTGTTATAGCTCACAGTAACCTGAATTTGGGGGGTTCAAGCAATCCTCTTTTCTCAGCCTCCCAAGTAGATGAGACTACAGGCACCCGCCACAACATCCAGCTAATTTTTCTAATTTTAGTAGCCATGGGATCTCACTTTGCTCAGGTTGGCCTCGAACTCCTGAGCTCAGGCGATCCACTTGCCTCAGCCTCCCAGAGTGGTAAGATTACAGGCGTGAGCCACCGTACCTGGCCCACCTGTATTATTTTGAAGCAAATTCTGGATATCATAACTTATCACCGAAGTTGAGGACTCCTCCATACGTGTTTTTTTTTTTCTCTTTTCCTTTACTCTTTTTATTTTTTAACATAACCATGAAACCATTAACTAACTTAATAATAATTTAAAAACTGTCATCAAGTCCCAGTCACTGTTTTAATTTCCAGTTAACCACATTTAAATCGCTAATATCTAATCCTGTAACAAATTTCAAGCTTTGATTTTTTCATACTTGCTGTATGACACCCATACATTTTAAGAATTGGTACATCCAAGTTCAAGAGGATATACATGGTAGAGTAGTTTCAAACTGGATTACACTTGGGATTGTATGTCTTTGAAGGAATTTCAGAACCCTCCGAAGGAACTGTCATAAGATAAGTTAGCAGATTAAAGGGACAGACGCTAATTCTGAGTGAAAGTGTGCCGCAGGGAAAGCCAAGACCCCAGTGAAGAGATAAGGGGGACACTTCAGGGTAAGGTCAAAGGTCCTGAGGAGACAGTGCAGTTTGAAGAAGGTGAATTTTAAGATTGAGGAGTACCTAGCCTTTGGCTGCTCATGTTGCTGGTACTATTCATTGCCATTTCTTATAGGCAGTATCGCTGGCCACTAGTAGAACTTCTGTTTTGAATTATCATGTAATATGCAAATAGAGCAGTGATTTTGGTAGGGGATGTGGGTTTCAGAATAGGTCTAGAAGTCCTATGAAAAGGAGGCCAAAAATGGCCTCAATAAAATAATGGGGTTATTTTAAGTCCATTGTATAATAATACATATACAAAGGGGAAATGACAAGGTTTGGGACTTGTAGATACAGGCCGAGGCCTTGGACTGTGTCTTGACAATAAAGCAGACATACTATGAGCTCCTTAAACGTGCCAGAGTTGTGGGGAGCTGATCGTATTCGGAATAATTCCTCTGCCTGTCTCTCTCTGTCCACACATATACTATGTATTTATACTTACTATTATTATTATTTGCTTATGTCAACCTTTTCCAGACCATGTCCTGAGCTACACTAGGCTTTTGGTGATTTTCCATTGTCAGATGAGTTTGGGAAACACCATCTGCTCCATTTTTGCTCTTGGAGAGTCACAGTTTGGAGAAATCCTTTGTTGAATTTTATATCTGGCTCACAGTAGGCACTAATTCTAATATTTAATGAATGAACAGATGCTATGCAGTCTTTTCCACACCTTTTAAAACTTTTTATTTTTTATTTTATTTTATTTTTTAGAGATGGGGTTTCACTACATTGGCCAGGCTTGAGTACAGTGGCTATTCATACGCACAGCCTAGCACACAGCAGCCTTGAACTCCTGGGCTCAAGAGATCCTCCCTTCTCAGCTTCCCAAGTAGCTGGGACTACAGGTGTCTGCCACTGCACCTAGCTTAAAACCTTTGAAATCTATGAACAACTATTATTATTTCAAGGTACACTAGCATTCTGCATAGGACATACTGATACTAAAAAATTATTTGTGTGGAATTCAGATTTGACTGGAACCCTTGTATTTTTATCCACGAAATCTGCGCCCTCTATCCCTTCTTCATCTTCCTCTGCCCCACTGTTTCAGTGTGGGCAGAGGTGTCAGAACAAGTGCTCTTTCCTCCAGCACAACTCACTGGGTGAGTGGTGGGCACATTATCCAAGCTGAATCAATCCTATTCCTTCTTTGAGAAAGTGGACTTAGGGGCAAGTGTGTGCAGGCCAGTTGGGACGCCGTCTGCAGTGGAAAGCACACGAGGGGGGAGGTGCTGGTGTTGCCACTTTCCACCGCAGGGCTGGGAGGCAGACATGTGAAGCCAGCGCTGAGGTGGAGAGGAGACTTCACTTCAGGGCTCTCCACTGTGTCCCCACTCTGCTTCTCTCCCCTCTGGAAGCTTGGTTGTAAACTTAGCTGTGTAACTGCTCTTGAATTCCTTATAATACTTTCAGAATTGTTATAATCCATCTTTTCTTTGCTTAAGCCAGGCTAAATGGAGTTCTATCTTTTGCAACCAAAAAAATCCCAACAAAGTGTGTTTCTTCCCCGAGGGTGTGGGTTTGCTCTGTCCTTCATGGTTTGCTGTGATGGTTCTGGCAAAGAATGCTGATGTGGTTTTTGAAGATGAGGTAGCTTCTCTTTATGGAGAACACTTTGACATCTAGGCACAGTCTGCATAAATGATGACCCAGGGGTGGTGACGTCACCATTTCCCCAGTTAGCTCCATCTCTAACCTGGAGGTCTCCAGCTTCCAGCAAAGAGGAAACTCAGGGAAATAAAAAGAAAACACGGCCCTGGCTCTTTCTCTGGGTAAACGGGCAAGTTCACTCTGCATGTCAGATTGAGACACTGTACTTTAAAATCCTGAAGTTCCCAGGGCCGGAATCTTGAGTGGAAAATTGGGCCCCCCAAGGTCCATGGCTGTTGGCTTTGAGTTAAGTGTCACCCTTTGTTCTTACCATGGGAAGTTCAATTTAGAGCAATTTGGAATGATTCCCTCTAGTCTCAGGGCATCATTAGGTATTTCAAGGCTGGTGGTTAGCTTGGTAAAAACCACTTCCCCATATTAGAAGATCACAGGGACTATTGAAAAGACATCACAGAGTGTATGATTTTAAGCAAGTCATAGTTTTCAGATTACCAGTATTTTCAGACAGTTTAAAAAGTGCTTGTATCTTACATGTAAACACAATCTATGTAGCAAAGCTCACATTGACCTTGGAAAAACCCTCTTTATTACAACATAGAAGTGCTATGGTCTCCTTGGGTATCATGGTTTATTATGGAACATTTTATTTTATTTTGCTTTATTTTATATTATTTTCTTTTTTTTTTTCTTTCTTTTTTTTTTTTTCTTAACCCCTGCAATTCACCGCACCCCCAACCAGTGGCATCTGATCTATGTGCACAATTTATTCTTGGAGCAGCTGGGTTGGCACATTGGTTAATCTGAGTTTTTTATTTTTTATTTTTATTTATTTTTTTTTTTGTGGGTTTTATTTTTATTTTTATTTTATTTTATTTTATTTATTTATTTATTTATTTTTATTATAGATAAAAATATGCACCATAGATGTGGCCCAAACCATCACCCAACCAACAACCAAAACAACCCCCACCCATACCCATACATTGTACATTACCCAAAAAAATTTTGCATGATTTGTATAAACCTGGATGGAGATAAGACACAGTGTACTTAATAAAGCATCACAGTACTGTAGAAGCATGAATCCTATGTATGCAACTTTGATATGAGGTCAATAAATGACAA
>CAUYPK010050182.1:0-13217 GCA_963574355.1 Loris lydekkerianus | reverse complement strand
ACCAAGGAAGGGGAAGGGAGGGGGGAGGTTTGGGTGGAGGGAGGGTGATGGGTTGGGCCACATCTATGGTGCATATTTTTATCTATAATAAAAAAAAATAAAATAAAATAAAATTTAAAAAAATAAATAAATAAATAAAATAAAATATGCTAAAGGAAATTTTTCAGGTTTTAAGCAAGTAATCCCAACAGTAACTCAAAACCATATGATAAAATGGAGTGCTGCAAAGGTAATTATGAAATTGTTATTATTATTTTATTACTCAGCTTTTTTTTTTTGAGAGTCTTACTTTGCCACACTTGGTAAAGTACAATGGCATCACAGCAACCTCAAACTCTAGGGCTCAAGCTACTCTGTTGCTTCAGCCCCCAAGTAGCTGGGACTATAAGTCCCCATCACAACATCCCGCTATTTTTAGAGATGGGCTCTCCCTCTGGCTCAGGCTGACCTTGAACCTTTGAGGTCACGTAATCCACCCACCTAGGCATCGCAGAGTGCTAGGATTATAGGCGTGAGCCACTGCACCTGGCCCTTCAAGCAATTGTCTTGCCTCCACCTCCTAAACTGGGACTACAGGCTCTCAGCACAATACCTGGCTGGTTTTTCTATTTTTAGTTGAGATGGGGTCTTGCTCTTGCTCAGGCTGGTTTCAAACTCCTGAGCTCAGGCAATGCACTCGCATTGGCCTCCCAGAGTTTTAGGATTATAGGCATGAGCCACCACACCTGGCCTAGAATTCTTCATTTTTTAATTTAGCTGTCTGAATCTGTGTTTGTGCCTTCAACATTTTCACAACTTTCTGCTCCTTGATAAGGAAAGCATGCTTCATCCAGTCATGAACACATGGAACCACCATGGGCCCTGCTAACATGTTTTATTGTTAATGTTGTTTTAGACAGCCTCATAAGAACTTTAGTTCTCATAGCATGAACCCTTTGAAGTCTGCCTGGACATATGCCCCAAGCAGACTCTGGTGCTTTCCCAAACTTCTTGGTATAAAGGTAAACAATTCCTGGTTTGGTGCCTGTAGCTCAATGGTTAGGGTGCCGGCCACATACATTGGGGCTGGTGGACTTGAACCCGGCCTGGGCCTGGTAAACAATGACAACTACAACAACAACAAAAAATAGCCAGGCATTGGGAGGCTGAGTCAAGAGAATCGCTTAAGCCCAAGGGTTTGAGGTTGCTGTGAACTGTGACACCATGGCACTCTACCAAGGGCAACATAATGAGACTCTGTCTCCAAAAAAAAAAAAAAAAAAACAACAATTCCATTACCAAGGGTTCAGGACAGCCTAGTTTTGTTAGAGGACATATTGTAGGAAAGCCTATGATAGTATGTCAAATGTTGGATCATTCTGAGTGTCTATAGAAAGTGTTCGTAGAAGAGGATGAAATTATAAAAGACAGTATAGATGCATATGTCTTTTTACTTCTGTTAAGTGATTTAAAAAGCAGTTGTATAAAATAATATGTCTATTGCATTATTAGACCTATAACCTATAGAAATGTAATATATTTGGTGGTGCCTGTAGCTCAGTTGGCAGGGTGCTGGCCACATACACCTAGGATGGCAGGATTGAACCCGGCCTAGGCCTGCCAAGCAACAATGACAACTGCAAGAACAAAAAATAATAGCCAGGCATTGTGGCAGGCGCCTGTAGTCCCAGCTACTTGGGAGGCTGAGGCAAGACACCACAGCATTCTACTGAGGGTGACAGCTTGAGACTCTGTCTCAAAAAAAAAAAAAAAAAAAAAGAAAAGAAAAAGAAATGTAATGTATTTAACAATAACAGCACATAACAGGTGTTCAAAAACAGGTATCTGCTATTGTTATTATTGACTGAACTTGAAGATAGATTGACAGGGAATATGCAATCTGAAGAACAAAGAGAAAAAAGAACAAAGAAAAATGGACAGACCCTTAGAGAAATGTGGGATGTTATTAAATATACCAACACTGGGCACAAAGATGGATCACAGGAACTTCAAAAAGGAATGTTTAATTTCATACTCACACATTTTTAAAGGAATATTAAAATACATATAGAAACATTTTGAAAACAATGGCCATTTACTTTTATATTCAGAAATGTGCAGGCTAGTTAAATAGAGAAATCCCTCCCTAAAAACGCTGAATAAAATATCAAAGACATATATGTGAAAGCACAGATGAACTAGCATTAATTAAGGGCATCAGTCAGAGCTAGAATAGCAACAGCACATGATCTCATCAGGGTAAACCTGCACTGCAGCCCGCGCTCCCTGAGGCCTGGGGTGTCAGGCACCTCCTGGGCATCACTTCAGTCTTCTTGGTCTCAACTTGGGATTCCAGCCACTACTGAGGGGATGAATATAATGTGGCTTTAACCAGCTTCATTCAGGTGTCACCTTGCCTTGATCACCTGGGGCCTACCTCTCCCTAAGTCTCTCTGGCTCCACAGTGTGGGATATTCTTGGGAATCTCTTGCAGATACATGTTCAGAAGAGTTAATGTTTCTGGGGTGAGTCTTCACCAGTGAGTGGCAAAAAAAAAAAAAAAAAAAAAAAATTATTCTTTTTATTTCTTTTTATAAGGTGCCTCAGAAAATCATATAAGAATCAACCATCTGCCTTGGTAAAGCCACTTTGTACTGGCTTTTCCTCTGTCTTTCACTCTTTCCATCGCTTACTCCTGCTTCCTGGGATCACTTGACAAACTAATTACATACAGGCTTTTTCTAGGCTCTGCTTTTAGGGGAACCTAAACAAAACAGGGAAGAGGAGAAAAGGCCTGAGGTTTGGTCCTGGAAGGTAAATTATCCTTCCTCCTTCCAAATTTGGGGCTCTCAAAAGTCACTGCCCTAGGGGAGAAACTGGGGGGCAAAAATCAACCCAGCCAAAGAAGACTTTCCTATATCCACTTATTTAGGGCTGGAGAAAGAACACAGGGTAAAAAATTCCTAATAAAAGCCCACATTTGGGTGGTGCCTGTGGCTCAGTGAGTAGGGCACCAGCCCCATATACCGAGGCTGGCAGGTTCCAACCCAGCCCCAGTCAAACTGCAACAAAAAATAACTGGGTGTTGTGGCAAGAGCCTGTAGTCCCGGCTACTCAGGAGGCTGAGGCAAGAGAAAATAATAATAAATTTAATTTAATTTAATTTAAATTAAGAATTATTAAAAAAGCCAACATTCATGCTGAGAAAAACCCCAAATTACATTCCCTGTATGACTGGAAAAATCCTGTTTTTCTCAATGGTTCTGAGTTAGAAAGATCCCTATGTGCCTGGCAGAAGCAAACAAAAATCCTTTCTGGAAGAATATATATTAAACATAGATTCAAAGAATTCCCACCAAGAATTCCAAGGAACAGGCGGTGCCTCTGGCTCAGTGGGCAGAGTGCCAGCTCCATATACTAAGGGTGGCGGGTTCAAACTCAACCCAGGCCAAACTGCAACAACAAAAAAAAATAGCCGGACCTTGTGGCAGGCACCTGTAGTCCCAGCTACTCGTGAGGCCGAGGCAAGAGAATCACCTAAGCCCAGGAGTTGGAGGTTGCTGTGAGCTGTGTCACACATCAGCACTCTACCGAGGGCAACAAAATGAAACTCTGTCTCTACCAAAAAAAAAAAAAAAAAAGACCAAATGGCCTGAGGGGAAAAATAAAAAAAAAAGCTACTCCGGAGGCTGAGGCAAAAGAATCGCCTAAACCCAGGAGTTGGAGGTTGCTGTGAGCTGTGACCTCACTTATAAGGAAATAAACCATAAGGAGGGTGAGTCAGCAGAAAGAAAAAATTATGAGACCCACAAATACTGTACAACATGGAATGATAAGATACAGAATAGAAAATAAATATTTTGATATGTTTAAAGAAGTGATGACTAAGGCAAAGAAACTAATAAAATTAACTAGTCATATTTGAAGATGAAACAGATAAAACCTCTAGAAGTGAAACTAATTATTAAAATTTAAAAACATCACAAGAAAAGTCAAAGAAAGCACAATAGACATAGTTGAAGAGAGAATAGTAAATTGAAACGTAAAGCTTAAAGAAATTACCAAAAATTCCACAAAGAATGATACAAAGGAGATATACAAAAAACAAGTTAAGAAACATGGAAGACATTCAACATTTGTTCATGATAAAAGTTCTTAGCAAGCTGGGCGGCGCCTGTGGCTCAGTGAGTAGGGCGCTGGCTCCATATACCAAGGGTGGCAGGTTCGAACCTGACCCCAGCCAAACTGCAACTAGCTGGGCGCTGTAGCGGGCACTTGTAGTCCCAGCTACTCGGCAGGCTGAGGCAAAAGAATGGCTTGAGTCCAATAACAAAGTGAGATTCTAAAAAAAAAAAAAAGTTCTTAGCAAACTAAGAATTAAAGGGGACTTCTTCAACTCAGTGAAAGACACCACAAAAAACCTACATCTGGGCAGTGCCTGTGGCTCAGTAGGTAGGGTGATGGCCCCATATCCCAAGGGTGGTGCATTCGAACCTGACCCCAGCCAAACTGCAACAAAAAAATAGCTGGGCATTTTGACAGATACCTGTAGTCCCTGCTACTTGGAAGGCTGAGGCAAGAAATTATCTAAGCCCAAGAGTTGGAGGTTGCTGTGAGCTGTGATGCCGCAGCCCTCTACCCAGTGCAATAAAGTGAGACTCTGTCTCTAAAATAAAATAATAAAAAAACCCTACATCTGCTGTCACATTTTATAATAAAAGGCTGAATATTTTCACTCTAAGATCATGAACAAGGAAGCAAGGATGTCCATTTTTACCACTCCTATTCCGTATTTACTGGCTGTCTTAAGTAGTACATTAAATAAAGAAAAATAAATAAAAGGCTTACAGATTGGAAAAGAATAAATAAATATGTCTTCATTAGCAGAATACATAATTATCCACAGGGAAAATGACAAAAAAATGTATTAAAAAGCTATAACTAATAAGTGAGTTTAGCAAGGTCACAGGATACAAAGTCAATAAAGAAAAACCATGATGTTTTTATATATAGTAGAACTTCTGTAAGTTGACCACCCAATGGAGAATAACAAACTGGTCAACATAAAGAACTTCCATTGAGTACATGTGGTGCATGTCTGCTCTATGAAAATTAGGTCACCTTAAGGAAGTGGTTCAGTGTAGGGAGGTAGTCAACTATGGAGATTCTACTGTATTGGCAATGACCAATAAAATGGGAATTTTAAAAATGAAGAATTGCTTAAGCCCAAGAGTTTGAGGTCGCTGTGAGCTGTGACACCATGGCACTCTACCCAGGGCTACAGCTTGAGACTCTTTTCCAAAAAAAAAAAAAAAAAGAAAACCAAGTAGAGAGACACCATGACTATGAATACTATAAAGCTGTTTTTTTCTCTCCAAATTGAGAGAAATAACTTCATTACTATTTCCATCAAATCACAACAAAAAAAAATTTTTTTTGAGACAGAGTCTCACTTTGTCACCCTCCATAGAGTGCTGTGGCATCACAGCTCACAGCAACCTCCAGCTCTTGGGCTTAAGTGATTCTCTTGCCTCAGACTCCCTAGTAGCAGTAGGTGCCCACCACAACGCCCGGCTATTTTTTGTTGCAGTTTGGCCAGGGCCAGATTTGAACCTGCCACCCTTAATATATGGGGCCAGTACTCTACTCACTGAGCCACAGGTGCCACCCCCCCACAACGAATTTTTTTATACATTTTACCAGAAAACAACTAGTACCCAATTTCTATAAATTAATTAGGAAGACTAACAATCCAATAGGAAAATGTTTAAAAACATAAACAAGCATTTCAAAGAAGAGAAAACACAAATGACCCACTAAATACATGAAAATATACTCAAACTCATTAGTAAAAAAGGAAACGCAAATTAAACCACAAGTTACCATTTCATGCCCACTAGTTTGGAAAAAACTAGAAGATTGACTAAATGCTGGTGAAATGACACTATTAAACTGCAGTGTGTCTAGAGATTAGAATACTTACGTTGGAGAAGAATTTGATAAAAGTGAACATTGATATGAGACTCAGCAATTCTGCTCCTGGAGACAATGGACAGAATATTCACAAAGCCCCAATCATAAGAGCAGAAAAAGGAAACACTTCGAATATCCATTACAGCAGAATGAATAAATGAATAGTTCAACCACACAATAGAATTCTATACTGTAGTAAAATAGAAAACTATAGTTCCATGTATCAATGTGGAGATAGCTGATTACATTTTCCCAAGCTGGCACCCTAATATATCCTGTCCCTTCTGCTCTTCTCACCTTTTGAGATCTGGGTAATGTGCACAGCAGATCTTTCAGTATAGTCCCACAGGTCACTTGAGACTTTGTTCTCCCTCCTTCTCCTCGGATCTATTTTTTCTCTGTTCAGTTTCAGTATATTTTTTCTTTCTTTCTTTTTTTTTGTAGAGATTAAGAGTTTCACTTTATCGCCCTTGGTAGAGTGTCCTGGTGTCACACAACTCACAGCCAACTCCTGGGCTTAGGTGATTCTCTTGCCTCAGCCTCCCAAGTAGCTGGGACTACAGGCGCCAGCCACAACGCCCGGCTACTTTTTGTTACAGTTCAGCCAGGGCCAGGTTTGAATCCTCCACCCTCGGTATATGGGGCTGGCACCCTACTCACTGAACAACAGGCACCACCTCAGTCTATTTTTTTCTCTGTTGTTCAGATGGAATAATTTCTATTCTATGTTTCAGTTCACAGATTGTTTCTTCTGTCCTCTTCCATTCTGCTGTTGGGCAAATCCACTGATTTTGAAAATTTTAGTTATTGGGGCAGCGCCTGTGGCTCAGTGAGTAGGGGGCCAGCCCCATATACCAAGGGTGGCAGGTTCAAACCCGGCCCGGGCCAAACTGCAACAAAAAAATAGCCAGGCGTTGTGGTGGGTGCCTGTAGTCCCAGCTACTGGGGAGGCTGCAGCAAGAGAATCGCCTAAGCCCAAGAGCTGGAGGTTGCTATGAGTTGTGACGCCACAGCACTCTACTGAGGATGACAAAGTGAAAATCTGTCTCTTAAAAAAAAAAAAAAATTTTAGTCATTGTACTTTTCAGTTCTAAAATTTCCACTGGGTTGTGCACATGCTAATTAGCTTGATCTAGTCATTCTATGATAGTATGTACACCTCATAACATCATAGTGTGCACAATGGATGTATCATTTTTATTTGTCAAGAAAAAAAAATAAGGGCAGCACCTGTGGCTCAGTGAGTAGGGTGCCGACCCCATATACCGAGGGTGGTGGGCTCAAACCTGGCCCCTGCCAAACTGCAACAAAAAATAGCCGGGCGTTGTTGTGGGCTCCTGTGGTCCCAGCTACTGGGGAGGCTGAGGCAAGAGAATCGCCTAAGCCCAGAAGCTGGAGGTTGCTGTAAGCTGTGATGGCACAGCATTCTACCAAGGGCAATAAAGTGAGACTCTGTCTCTACAAAAAAAAAAAAAAAGAAAAGAAAAAGAAAATTTCCCTTTGGTTGTCTTCTATTTCTTTGCTGAGACTTTCTATGTTTTAATTTGGTTCACATGTGTTGGCAACTGCACATTAAAGCACTTAGTGACACCTGCTTTAAAAATCTTCATCTGGTAATTTTGACATCTCTGTCATCTGGTGTTGGCATTTTTTTTTTTTTTTTTTTTTTTTTTTCATTCAGTGTGAGATCTTCCTGGTTCTCAGTATGATGAGCTATTTTCTATTGAAACCCAACCCAGGTGTTTTGGGTATTATGAAACCCTGATGTTATTTAAATTTTCTATCTTAGGTGCTTCCTATGACACTGCCCCAGCAGAGGTGAGGTGGAGGAGGGATGCTGCCTCATTACTGCCAGGTGGAGGTGGAAGTCCCAGTCCCCAGTTGGCTCCCAGCAGACCTCCACTGGCTGGGAAGGGTCAGGGTCTCCTTACTGCTGTCCACAAGGCCTCCACTCATACCATTTTATCTAAGTGAGCAGTAACCTCTAGAGCAGAGAGAAAGGACATGATTTGGGGGGAGGCACAGAAGGCTTCAAAGGTACTGGGAATGTTTTTGTTTTTTTAGCTGAATAGTAGGTATACAGGTGTTAAGTTTATTATTAAACTGTACATATGTATATACAAAGCATACTCTTGCTTATATGCTATATTGTAGAATTTTTAAAAAGTAGGAAAACCCAACCACAACACAGTAGAAATATGGTCTCTATACTAGACTATTTATGACCTAGTTGCGCTCCTCAGATGTAACCATATAACCACCTGTAGTATTAAGCATTATCTATGTCCAGGTATTGTGCTAAGCACTTCACATACTTCATCGTACTTATTCTTCACAATATACCATTTTTCAGATGGGGAAGCTTGGGTTCAAAGAGTTTAAGTCACCTGCCCACATCACAGAGTAGTATGTGGCAGAGATGAGACTGCAGCCCAGTCTGACTGAGAGCCCATGTTCTTCTGCCTCACAGCACCCTGAACAAGGCTGAAACCAGGTAAGCTCACTCATCATAATCACTGCATGCCATGCACCAGCCACAGCTGATACAGCCTGACAGGGAACAATAGACTCCAATAGAACAAGTAATGTCCCTTGGGAGACACTTGTGGGCAAGGGGAATACAAGTGTTGGCTGTACCCACACTAGCCCAGGTTGTGATCTGGACTTAGTCAGGATCCACCCAAGTGAGCAGGGCTTGGGACTAGCTGAGGCTGTGGCTGTGGCTGAGGCCTGTCTAGCCATATAGCAGTGCCTGGAAGGCAGGCAGAATGAGGAGGAAGGGAAGCCAGAGATAGGGAACCATGAAAGATGTCTCACCTCCTGTTTCAGAGTGGGGCTCCCACCTAGAGGGCAGGTGCAGCCAGAGCTGGAAGGAGGGAATGGCTTCTGAAGGAGCTGGCAATCAAGGCAGGGCCAGAACGGAGGGCCACACTGAGTGCAGCCTGCCCCGTCCCATTGCTTTCTCTGCATCATAGAAGAGGATGGTCACAGAAGCCGAGTGATGATGTGCTGACATGTATCAGCCACAAATTGTGGCCCACTCTGGGAGCTATAGCCCTGCCTTACACAGCCTGCCCAATTGGTAGATATCAAAGACAGACCTGACCACTAGGACAGGAAAGGGGCAGAGCCACCAGTCGGGAGCCCATGTGGTCACTGTCCATGGGAATGGTGGCTAAGGCCAACAAGATGGGATTTTTCTGGGAGGACTTTCAACTCCTGCTAAGACCTGGGATTCCTCACTGGACCACAGCTCACAGTCAAGCTTGGAGTATTTGTGCCCAAGATTCAGGCTGAGTCCCTCACAGCTGTGAGCCTCCCCAGAATGAAGTATAGTCAAGTCAGGTACCTATATGAATATGGTAGGGCAGAGCAAACCAGAAAGTGACCAGGATGGCAAGAGTTCTGAAAGAGCAGCTCCCCTGTCCCCTGTACATCCCGGAGATGGGCAAGGGCAGCCAGTTCACAGCTGACAGCCACCAGCAACCTGGTCTGGCTGTGCAAGTTGGGCCAAATAGATTGTCCCCTCTGAACTTGATGAATATGAAATATTCCTCTTTTCCTCTCATACTTGTTGACTTAAAATCTACATTTCTAATATTAGTGTATCCATATCAACTTTCTTTGAATTAACGCTTACACTATATATTGCTTTCTAATCTCTTACACAGGACAGCCAGCTCAGTGGAGCTGAGGAGTGGACCTGCCGCCCCCAGGCAGTGTTGTGGCAGTGTTGCTGCAGTGGCAGCCTGCAGAGGAAGGGGGGGTTTGTCGGGGGTTGATAGGAAGCTCCGTAGCTGGAGGGGCCAGAAGACTGGATCCACTTGCCACTCAACAGAAAGCCCCCATTTCCTAGGCCTGGTCAATTTCAAGTAAGTTTCCTAGGCCTGGTCAATTTCAAGTAAGTTTCCTAGGCCTGGTCAATTTCATGTAAGTTTCCTAGGCCAGGTCAATTTCATGTAAGTTTCCTAGGCCTGGGAATGAAAAGGATTGCAGCCCTTCATTTGCTACTGAGTTCAGGCTAAATGTAACTATAGTGGACCCATGCCAGCTAAATGTACCAACTGAGTTCCAGCTAAAGTAACTACAAAGAACCCCACACCAGGACATATACCCCAGGACAAAGAGCCAGGGAACAGAGAGGGAGATTGAGGGCTTTTCACCCCAGACTTGGGTTTTTTCTCTCTGCCAGGAGCTTTGGTGTTTTTGTATTCTGTTCTGTGAATAAATCCTGTCTTACCGCTGATCTGTGGTCCATGGATTCATTCTTGGAATCACTGAGACTGAGAACCTACTGATGACAAAATTCTGATATCACTCTCACCTTATATGTCCTCATATTTAAAGTGTGCTTTTGTAAACCGCAGAGTTGGATTTTGTTTCTTATGTAGTCTGACAATATTCATCTTGTAATTGGCATAGTTATACTATGTACATTAAGTGTAATTACTGACACAGATAGGTTTATCTTGCTGTTTATTTTCTGTTTCTCTTTTGTTCCCTTACCCTTCCTTTTTCATTTTACTTAGGGTTAATGATGTGTTTTTCAGAAAATGATTTCATTTAGGTCTATTATTAGCTTTTTTTTTTTGAGACAGTCTCACTTTGTTGCCCTTGGTAGAGTGCCATGGTGTGTCACAGCTCACAGCAACCTCCAACTCTTGGGCTCAAGCGATTATGTTGTTTCAGCCTCCCAAGTAACTGTGACTGCAGGCGCCCACCACAATGAGGGCTATTTTTAGAGATCAGGTCTGCTCTGGCTCAAGCTGATCTCCAACCTGTGAGCCTCAGCCTCCCAGAGTGCTAGGATTACAGGTGTGAGCCATCACACCTGGCCTTATTTACTTAAAACAAACAAGCAAAAAAACTACAACAAAAAACTTATTTTTATTTTATTCGTAAAAATCACATATTTACTTTTATGTGAAAAACTTAGGAGATATTATTGCTGTTTAAATAGTCAATATCCATTTATAACTAGGTGCATTTTCACTTTTTGCCCATGCTCTTCATTCCTTCCTGCTGTACTACCAGGGATTATTCTCCTTCAGCCTAAGGAACCCCATCAAGTACTTATTGAAGTGCAGATGTGAGCTATTAACTTTAAGCAAATTCTTTCAACTTTTGTCTTTCTGAAAACATGTTACTTTTGCCTTCTTTTTTTTTTTTTTTTTTTTTTGAGACCAGGTCTTGTTCTCTTACTCAGGCATCATAGTCCATCATAGCTCACTACAACCTCACACTATTGGTCTCAAGCAATCCTGCTTCAGCTGGGGAACTACAGGTGTGCACCACTATGCCTAATTTTTCTTTTTTTTTTTAGAGATCGTGGGGTCTCCCTTTTGCTTAGGCCGGTCTGGAACTTGTGACCTCAAGCAACTCTCTTCCTGCCTCTGCCTCCCAAAGTGCTAGGATTACAGGCATCACACACTGTGCCCAGTTCTGCCTCCATTTTTTGAAGTGGATGTAGAATTGTAGATTGGCCGGTTGGTTGTTTTGGGTTTTTTTGTTGTTGGTGGTTGTTTTTTTTTTTTTAGAGACAAAGTCACACTTTATCACCCTTGGTAAAGTGCTGTGCCATCCCAGCTCACAGCAACCTCCAACTCCTGGGCTTAGGCGATTCTCTTGCCTCAGCCTCCAAAGTAGCTGGGACTACAGGTGCCTGACACAATGCCTGGCTACTTTTTGTTGCAGTTTGGCTGGGGCCAAGTTTGAACCCACCACCCTTGGTATATGGGGCTGGTATACCTCAGTGGGTAGGGCTGAGTATACCAGCCACAGGCACAACCCTGGCAGGTTGTTTTGTTTTGTTTTGTTTTCGCACTTTAAAGATGTCAGTTCATTGTCTTCTGGCTTCCATAATCAGCCATCAATTATATTGTTGATTCTTTTTCTCTTTAATATGGTTGCATTTAAAATTTTCTACTTTGTCTTTGATTTTCAGCAATTTAACTATGATGAGCCTAAGTGTAGTCTTTTCTTTCTTTCTTTCTTTCTTTTTTTTTTTTTTGAGACAGAGCCTCACTTTACTGCCCTTGGTAGAGTACTATGGCATCACAGTTCACAGCAACCTCCAATTCCTGAGCTTAGACAATTGTCTTGCTTCAGCCTCCTGAGTAGCTGAGACCACAGGCGCCGGCACAATGCCTGGCTATTTTTTTGTTGCAGTTCGTCTGGGGCGGGGTTTGAATCCTCCATCCTTGGTCTATGGGGCCAGCATCCTACCCACTGAGCCACAGGCCACCCAAATGTAGTCTTCTTTATACTTATTCTGCTTGTAGCTCATTGATATTCTTGAATCTGTGCCTTGAAGCCTTTCATGGTATTGGGAAAATTCTCAGCCATTATTTCTTCAAATATTGCTTCCATCCTATTCTCACTCTTCTCTCCCTATGCAATTCCAAACACATACGTTAGACCTTTTGGGCATGTCTGTTTGGGCTCGGTTCTGTTTTTGTCTCCATTTTTTTTTTTTTTCTGTGTGTTTCAATCTGATTAATTCCTATTGACTGGTCTTTAAATTCACCAATCCTGCCATCTTCCATATACATTCTACTACTGTTAAACCTATCCAATATTGTTTCCAAATATTGTATTTTGTGATCTAAAATGTCAGCTTTTTTATTTTTAGACATTAAAATTTTCTGTTAAAATATTCAGTCTTGCCTTTCGGCCGGAGACGCCATCTTCCAGTAATTCACCAAAATGACAAACACATAGGGAAAGAGGAGAGGCACCCGATACATGTTCTCTAGGCCTTTTAGAAAACATGGAGTTGTTCCTTTGGCCACATACATGTGAATCTACAAGAAAGGTGATATTGTAGACATCAAGGGAACGGGTACTGTTCAAAAAGGCCTGCCACACAAATGTTACCATGGCAAAACTGGAAAAGTCTACAATGTTACCCAGCATGCTGTTGGCATTGTTGTAAACAAACAAGTTAAGGGCAAGATCCTCGCGAAAAGGATTAATGTTAGTATTGAGCATATTAAGCACTCTAAGAGCTGAGATAGCTTCCTAAAACGTGTGAAGGAAAATGATCAGAAAAAGAAAAAAGCCAAAGAGAAAGGTACCTGGGTTCAACTGACGTGCCAGCCTGTGCCACCCAGAGAAGCCCACTTTGTGAGAACTAATGGAAAGGAGCCTGAGCTCCTGGAACCCATTCCCTATGAATTCATGGCATAATAAGCATATAACATAGCACACAGGAGTACTAGTGGACCCATGTTTTTAGGTGCAAGAACCTATTTATTCCCCATGAG
>CAUYPK010050181.1:0-13441 GCA_963574355.1 Loris lydekkerianus | reverse complement strand
CTCTCCTTCATATCGGGCTATAGGTTTGATCTATCTTACATAAGGAAGTGTGAGTAAATATAAGTTGGTTTCATTAAAGTGATGAGTACATTGGATACTTTTTCTTCCATTCCTGAGATACTTTACTAAGAAGAATATGTTCCAGTTCCATCCATGTAAACATAAAAGAGGTAAAGTCTCCATCTTTTCTTCAGGCTGCATAGTATTCCATTATATACATATATCTCAATTTATTAATCCATTCATGGTTTGATGGGCACTTGGGCTTCTTCCATGACTTGGCAATTATGAATTGAGCTGCAATGAATAATCTGGTGCGAATATCTTTGTTGTAAAGTGATTTTTGGTGTTTTGGATATACTCCTAGTAGAGAAATTGCAGGATCAAATAGCAGGTCTATTTTTATATCCCTGAGTATTCTCCAAACTTCTTTCCAAAAGGAACATATTAGCTTGCATTCCCACCAGCAGTGCAGAAGTGTTCTCTACATCGATGCCAACATCTATAGTTTTGAGATTTTGTGATGTGGGCTTATCTTACTGGAATTAGATGATATCTCAAAATGGTTTCATTTGCATTTCTCTGATTAAAGATGATGAACATTTTTTCATGTGTCTATAGGCCATGCACCTGTCTTCTTCAGAGAAGCTTCTGTTCAATGAAATGGAATCACTTGTTCTTTTCTTATTAATAAGTTTGAGTTCTCTGTGAATTATGGTTATCAGACCTTTGTCAGAAGCATAACCTGAAAATATCTTCTCCCATTCTGAGGGCTGTCTGCTTGCTTTACTTACCGTGTTCTTGGCTGTGCAGAACATTTTTAGTTTGATCAAATCCAGTAATGTATTTTTGGCGTTGCTTCAATTGCCTGGGTGGTCCTCCTCATAAAGTATTCTTAAGGCCAGTTACTTCAAGTGTTTCCTCTTGAAGTTTCATGTCTTAAGTTTAAATCTTTTATCCAGTGAGAGTCAATTTTTGTTAATGGTGAAAGATGTGGGTCCAGTTTCAGTCTTCTACAAGTCTCCAGCCAATTCACCCAGCACCATTTGTTAAATAGGGAGTCTTTCCCTCAATTATGTTTTTGCTATTGTCATTTAATCTTATCAAAGATCTTGTCAAAGATCAAATGATGATATGTGTCTGGATTCATCTCTTGGTTCTCAATTCTGTTCCATACATCTACCTCTCTATTTTTGTGCCAGTACCATGCTGTTTTGATCACCATAGATTTATAGTATAATCTGAAGTCTGATAGCGTGATTCCACCTGATTTGTTTTTGTTTCAGAGTAATGTCTTGGCTATTTGAGGTTTTTTCTGTTTCCATATAAAATGAAGTACTATTTTTTCCAGATCTTTAAAGTATGACAGTGGTGCTTTAATAGGGATTGCATTAAATGTGTAGATTGCTTTGGGTAGTATGGACATTTTAACAATGTTGATACTTCCTAGCCATGAGCATGATATGTTTTTCCATTTGTTAACATCTTCAGCTATTTCTTTTCTCATAGTTTCATAATTATCTTTATAAAGATCTTTCATGTCTTTTTTAAGGTATAGTCCCAGATATTTCATTTTCTTTGGCACTACTGTAAAAGGAATAGAGCCCTTAACTGTTTTTTCAACTTAACTATTGTTGTTATATATGAATGCTACTGATTGGTGAGTATTGATTTTGTAGCCCGAGATACTGCTGAATTTCTTGATCATTTCTATAAGTTTTGTAGTTGAGTCCCTGGGGTTTTCCAGGTATAAAATCATATCATCTGTGAAGAGTGAAAGTTTGATCTCCTCTAATCCTATATGGATAAAATTGCAACACCTGTTTTTTCTGATTTCCATTTGCCTGAATTATAGATAACCATCTCTTCACCCTGAATTCATATTTATATTTTAAGATGAAATTCTTGTATGCAGCAGATATCTGGCCTGAGTTTTTATATCCAGTCAGCCAACCTGTGCCTCTTTGGAGGACAATTTAAGCCATTCACGTTAATTGAGAGTATTAATAAACCCGGTAGTATTTTTGGATGTCATGTTTTTTGAAAATCCTGTGGACATTTTTAATCCTTTCGCTACTGTGGAAGTTGGGATTTGATCAAAAGTTTCTGACTGGGTTTACTTTGGTGGTAGAGCATTGTGCTGATCATTGGGGAGGATGGGTTTGAGAATATCCTGGAGATCTGGTCTAGTTATGGCAAATTTCTTCAACATGTGTATGTCAATAAAGTATTTAATTTCTTCATCATAAATGAAACTCAGTTTAGCTGGATATAGGATTCTGGGTTGAAAGTTGTTTTGTTTTAAGAGATTGGAGGTCAAAGACCATCCTCTTCTGGCTTGAAAAGTTTCAGCTGAGAGATCTGTACTTATTCTAATATTCTTCCCTTGGTAGGTTATGATTTTCTTATGTCTGGCTGCTTGCAGAATTTTCTCCTTCATATTAACTTTGGCAAAGTTGATTACAGTGTGTCTAGAAGATGCTTTATTTGGATTGAGTCATGCTGGGGTTCTGAGACTGCTCTCTGAATTTCAGTATTCTCTTGCCATGTTTGGGAAGTTCTCCTCCATTATATTTTGGAGTATCTGTGCCTTTAGGAACATCATCTTCTTCAGGAATTCCTATAAAGCAAAAATTTTCTCTTTTGAAGTGGTCCCACAATTCTCTCAGGGAATGATCCATTTTTGCTCTCCACTTCTCTGCCTCTTTGAGCATTTGGGAGCATTCAAAAGCTGTGTCTTCAATGTCAGAGATCCTTTCTTCTGCCTATTCCATTCTGTTACTGAGGGATTTTACTGTATTTCTCAGTTCTTTGAGGGCTGCAATTTTTTGCCTCATTGTGTCAAAATCTTTGGAGAATTTGTCTTTGAATTCATTGAATTCTTGAGACATCTTTTGAATTATTCCTAGGATTTCTAATTCCAACTTTACTTTCATTCTGTTAATCTTATTTTCCATACAAATTCTAAACTTAATTTCTGACATCTCAGCCATTTGTTTATGAATGGGATCCTCTAGTGTGGCTGCTTTGTTGTTCCTTGGGGGAGTTGATCTACTCTGATTATTCATGTTGCCAGGGTTTTTCTGCTGATTCTGCCCCATGATTGTTTTTCACTGGTTGGGTAGATGAGCAGGTAAGGTGAAACTGAATTGGGGGATACTGGGGTTGTGATTACCCATCCCTTTACCAAAGAACTGGGACTGGTGACTGTGGCTTTTCTCCTACAGCTTTGCAAAGGTCCCATACAGTACTATAGCCTGAGACTCTGGGGACCTGCTTAGTGTGGTGGGACTAGGTGGCTCTGTCTTGTATTCAGCTGATCTCTGTTCAATCCTAGAGAATCAGTGACTCTGGGTTGAAGTCTCAGCTGTGGAGAAATACAAGCAACTAAGACATCTTGCTCCCCACCCCCCACCCCCACCCCCCACAGGCAACAACTGGAAGAGGAAAATCAAACCTTTCCACTACAACAGAACCAGGGTACCACCTCGAAGGGCTCTTGGGTGATTTGCCCAGGTCAGGAGTTCCAAACCAATTGTCCCAGTCAGCACCAACTCTCTAGTGGGAAAGTTCAAAAGGCTTCCAGCAACTAGATAGCCAGGGTGTACTGATAGCTCAAGGGTGCCTTGAGGCTCAACTGGTGCCTCTTCCCGCACCTTGCACCTCCTTCACTGCCAGTCTCTGGTAACCCCACCACCCATCTGGTAACCCAGTCTCTTTGGCCCAGTTCTGTCAATAAGCAAATGTGCCAGGGCTTTGCTCCTTCCAGAATCAAAGGAAAGTCAATGCCTCCTCTGCCCAGCCAGCCCCCTCTGCCACCAGCCAGCAGGGGGAGCTGAAACATGCCTGCCTCAAGTACTCCAAGGCAACTGGGGAGTGTGCCACCTGAGCTCAGTTCAAACCTAAGGAAATAAGACAGCAAATGTTTTTCTCCCTTAGCCACCACACCTTTGCCTCCACCTCTCTGCAGCTCTGGTATCCCTATAGGGTGAGGTCTAGCTCCCTCTGGCAGTCCTCGGAGTTGGGGAGATATCTCTCCAAAATTAGACCCTGGTGGGATCACTCTACTAGTGCTGAAGCTTCATGAGGTCTGTCTCTGTGAGGTTCCAAGGTGGCTCCCACAGCTCCCATGTGGCAGCTGTGGCCAGGGCAGTGCAGGTTGCTCATAGCAGCAATGGTGGTGGTGGCCGGGGCAGTGCAGGTTCCTCATAGCAACAGTGGTGGTGGCCGGGGCAGTGCAGGTTGCTCACAGCAGCAATGGTGGTGGTGGCCGGGGCAGTGCAGGTTGCTCACAGCAACAGTGGTGGCGGTGGCCGGGGCAGTTCAGGTTGCTCATAGCAGCAGTGGTGGCAGTGGCCGGGGCAGTGCAGGTTGCTCATAGCAGCAGTGGTGGTGGTGGCCGGGGCAGTGCAGGTGGCAGGTGGCGGTGGTGGCAGCTGGGGCAGAGCAGGTCACGTGCAGCCCCAACTAATATATTTCTAATATAAAACTAATATATTTTGATTGCTATAAATAGTTGTTTTCACAAATCACATATATATGACTTTATGGGTGATTTAAGGGGTATTTAAGGGCAACTAGAGACCAATCTGTTGTTCAGTTTTTCTTTGAGTCTCTCAACAAAACCAAAAAAACACATTGCTTAGGTTTTTAATTTTTAATTGGTTTTATTTTATAAACAAATAAAACAGCAGTAAAATATATAATATATCCAATGTAAATGTATATTCACATATATAGATATGGTTTTGAGGCCTATGTAGAATTGAACCTTACAAGTGAAATTGATAGGTCGCAAGATTTGCACATTTTAAATTTCAACAGATACTGCCGAGTTTTACTCCCCTAGACATTCTACTGGTTTAATTTAGCCAATAGTGTGGGAAGAATGAACCCATTTTCTCACACCTTAATGCTGAACTTTTACTGGGATGGGGAAGGGGGGAGAGAGAGTGTGTGTGTTTGCTAGACAGAGGGAAAGAAAAGTTTTCATAATGTTGCTTTTTTAAATTGAGGTAAAATTCCTGCAACATAAAATTAACCCTCTTATAATGAACAGTTGATGGCATTTAGTGCTTTCACGGTGCCATTTTACCTAGTTCCACGTTTTCATCTCTCCCAAAGAAACCTGTGTTCATGAAGTGGTCACTCCCAATTCCCCAGTCCCAGCTTCCCCCAGTTCCTAAATACCGTATATACTCGAGTATAAGCCGAGTTTTTTCCGGCACAAATTTTGTGCCGAGTTCGGGGTTTTTTGCACAAATTTTGTGCTGCAAAAGCTCAGCTTATACTCGAGTATATACGGTACTATCAATCTGCTTTCCATCTCTGTGAACTTACCCATTCTGACATTTCATATAAAGAGAATCACACAGGAGGGTCATCCATGTTATAGCATGTATCAGAACTTCATTCCTTTTTATGTTTTAATAATATTCCAGGGTGTGTTATATATAACAATTTGTTTATCCCTTCATTCATTGATGAGCATTTGGCTTGATTCCACTTTTGACTATTGCATAATATTGCTGATATGAACATTTTATAAAATTATTTGTCTGAGTACCCATTTTCAATTATTTGGGGTTTGTATCTATAATCATATGGTCAGAAGGTGATGCTGTGTTTGCCTTGTTGAGGAACCTCCAAACTGTTCTCCACAATAGCTGCACCATTTTACATCCCCACCGCCACATATGAGTTTCCATGTCTCCACATCCTCACCAACACCTGTTATTTTCTGTCCTGTTTATTATAGACATCTTAGTGGGTGTTAAGTGGTATCTTGTGGTTTTGATTTTTGTTCCCTAAAGACTAACAATGTTAAGCGCCTTTTCATGCTTGTCAGCCATTCGTATATATTCTCTGACTGTGTCTCCTGAAGTTCTTTGGCCATATTTAAAATGAACTGATTGGCTTTTTGTTATTGAATTGTAAGGCTTGTCAATGTCTTCTGGATCTCAAACCTTTATAAGACACACGTATATGATTTGCAAATATTTTCTTCTATCTATAGTCTTTCCACTTCTTGATAATGTCCTTTGACATACAAGGTATTGTTTTAATTATTTTCTTTAAATATCGTTTCAAATTACATTTGTCCAATTGCTAAAGAACTCTAATATCTTTGCAACATATATTATCTCATTGTATTATTTTTAGTGAAATCTCTGTTCAAATCATTTACTCACATTTCTACAGTATTTTCTTCTAATACATTCACAAGAGTTACTTTATAACATAAATATTAGTATTTCATTTTGACCTGTAGCTCATCGTATAATTTTGTGTATTATATAACATTTGTCATATAAATGTTGCTCATTATTTTATAATCCACTTGTTAATCTTTTATAGTTTCTGCAACTTTTTTTTTTTTTTTTGAGACAGAATCTTGCTATGTTGCCTCTGGTGGAGTGCTGTAGTGTCACAGCTCACAGCAACCTTAAACTCTTGGGCTTTAGCAAATCTCTTACCTCGGCCTCCCAAGTAGCTGCCACTGTAGGCACCCGCCACAACGCCCGGCTATTTTTTTGTTGTAGTTGTCATTGTTTGGCAGGCCCAGGCTGGGTTTGAACCCACCAGCCCCAGTGTATGTGGCTGGCACCCTAGCCGCTGAGCTACAGGCACTGAACCAGTTTCTGGATATTTGTCTTCAAAGAAGACTCTTAATATTATCAAAATTATAAAAATATGATTCTATTATTTTTTTTTTAAATTTCACTTTTTGTGTTTATACCTATAATCTATTTTAAATTTAGTTTTGTGTATGGCCTTAAAAAAGGGCCATAACATTATTTTATTCCCAAACATATTGCCAGTATTATACGCTAAATTGTTCTCTTTGATTTGAAATATCCCTTTCATAAACTGAAGTTTCAGATATATTGGAATATACCTGCTTTATTCTATGGATCTGTTCATTTCTTCTTGTGCTCAGATCACTCTGTTTTAATTAATACTAATATTATTAATAACAGAGTAAGTTTTGACGTGAAATATCACAATATCCCTCTCTCACTGTATGTTATCCAAATTGCCTTGGTTAGTATAAATTTCTTTCTTTTGCATAAATTTATATACTCGAATGTCAAGTTCTTGGTTAGATATGGACTGTATAAATTAATTTGAGCAGACTTGACTGCAATTCTTACTTTTTCATCCAGAAACATGTTATTTTTCCTAGTCATTAAGGTATCCTTTTCCTCCAATATGATTTTATGATGCCCTAAGTATAGGTCTTTTATATGACCTTGGTACAGGTATTATGTATGACCTTGGAACAGGTCTTGTATATGACCTTGGTATAGGTCTTGTATATTTCCTATTAGATGTGCTCCTGGATGTCTTATAATTTTGTTGCCACTGTTAATTTTTTTCAGCTGATATTTTCTAGTTGATTATTGCTGTTCTTCATGTAAATTACTGATTCTTGGAGGTTGCTTTGGTTCTGGTTAAATTACTCAACACTCCTAGGAGCTCTAATAGCTTTTCAGTTTAAACTCTTGGATTTATAGTAGACAATCATATTGTCAAAATAACGAGCATATTGTCTCTTCCATTTCAACGTCACACTTCTTTCTTCTTAATCTTTCTGAGCAGGCAGCGCCCCTAGTGATCTTGTAAATGTTTGCTTTGTTCCTAGTGCCTGAAGTTTATTGTTTGGTATTTTAGGGTTAATCATCACTACGTATGCCAGTGTTTGTGAATCGATAAAAGATCCACAAGTCCTATAACCTATTTAATAACTACATGTTGGAAAAAGTTAATTCAAACTTTCCCAGATATATTGGTCTTAGAAATGTTGCCTATTTAATAGAAATCACAAAATAAGCATTATATTCCTTTTTATTTATTTTAAATTTTTTTCCAGATTTTAATATGTGATCATTTCATTCGTGCTATATTTATGGATGAATGTATTTCTGTGGTACTTTGGCTGAAGGTCTGTGCAAACAGAAGAATCACCAAAGTGTATTTATTCATATGATCTCAGATTTTAAATAACACCGTACATGGAGGTAGAGTCCTGAGATGCTGCTACTGCAGAGACTCCCATCAACAATTAAGAATATTTTTTTCTCAGCCTCGCGGTAGCTCATGCCTGTAATCCCAGAAGTCTGGGAGGCCGAGGTCAGTGGATCACCTGAGCTCACAGGTTTGAGACCAGCCTGAGCTAGAGCAAGACCTTGTCTCTAAAAATAGCCAGGCATTGTAGCAGCACCTATAGTCCCAGTTACTTGGAAGGCTGAGGCAAGAGAATAGCTTGAGCCCAAGAGTCTAAGGTTTCTGTGAGCTGTGACACCACGGCACTCTACCAAGGGCCACAAAGTGAGACTCTGTCTCAAATCACAAACAAACAAATAACCTTTCTCTCCCTGCTCCAGTGACCTTGTTTATACTGTAATTTCACCTTCACCTGTGTAATAATTTCCTGGTTATAGACCAGAAGCCTAGCACAGACTCTATTTACAGCAGATAGCTTTCCCTGCTAAATGCACTGATGCACACTTCAGTGTACTGCCGAGTATTTCCAAAATGACAGATCCTTCTGAAGTGGCTGATCTGCCATCTGTAGCCAGGTCCCTGCCTTGTTCAGGACCTGCGGAGGCTGCCCCCAGGTGCTCTCTCCCTGTGGCCCCAGAGCTGTGGAAGTTTAATCAGCTTCAAAGCTGATTTTGCTCCAGGCTCAGCTTTCTGCAACAGAAATCTCTGGCCCATCAGCCAAGGACAAGTTCCTGGCTCCAGCTCAGCTGGCAGTATGCCTCCCATCAACATATTCAATATTTCATAATGCCTTGGCTTCGGGGTTTCCCCAGCCTGGTTAGCAGTGAGCTTTGCTTTTGCTACTTCTGGAGGAAACCCTTCACTGTGGAGTGACAGAGTCACCTCTGGAGTCAGCAGAGGCAGACAGCACAGGGGCTTCGGAGGTGCCTGACTTGGGTTCAAATTCTGCCTCCTGTTCTCAGCCCAGCTTCCTCCTGTGGTAAGTGTGGTTAGTCACACAGGGAGTGGCACAGGGGTGAGAATGGGGAAGGCTGCACCTGTACCATGCACAGCAGCTGATGAACCGTGGTGTTAGCTGTTGAGGGCTGCCATCACGAAGGGCCCTGCACGTGGTGGCTTAAACAAGAGGCATTTACTGATGCAAAGTTCTGGAGGCTAGAAGAATGTGGTCAAGGTCTCAGTCCCTTCTAGGGACTGTGAGGAAGGGTCTGTCCCATCCCGCTCTCCTAGGATCTAGTGGTTTGTGGGCAATTGTTGGTGTTGCTTGGCTTGTAAAAGCAGCGCCCCAATCTCTGCCTTTATCTTTATGTGGCTTTCTCACTGGTGGTCTGCCTCTGGGTTTTCCCTATGTATACACTGCTCACCCCAGGCTAGGGTCCACCCTAATGGCCTCATTTTAACTTGATTACCTCCATAAAGACCCTTTCCCCAAATACCATCACATTCTAAGTTTCTGGGGCTTAGAGCTCCAGCACAGGAATTTTGAGGGGATGCACTTATAATAATATTCAATCAGCATTATCAATTTATAACTTTTCAATAATAAGTCAAAAGCTGGCAATAACCTCTAGATGAAAGAGCAGTATCTCTGCTGGGCTGTAGGATTTCTTGGGCATCCAGAGAACTCTTTAGACAGAAAAGAGTAAATTTCTATCAAGCTGAGCTGTGGGGGCAACTTAGAAAGTGGCAAGGAGCCTAAAGATCTCAGTCTTGGAGGAAAACAACCTTTGAAGCTTTTGCACTGGTAAAACACACAAGGAAGGAAGGGGGTGCTCCCCTGTGCGGCACTTTGTGTCTGCGGCTGCAGGCAATAGATGTCTATTAGAGACGTTCAGTTTTCAGAAGAGGCAGGTAACAGCTGGTGTTGGGGGGCTGGGTTGCTAGGCAACAGCTTTCTCATTTTCTGGGAAGGCTATGAACTGTCTCATCTGCCTCATTCAAACATCTCTTCTTAGGTAAAGCCTACACTGGGCAAACCGACGACAATTTAGAACTTCTTGTGGGTGGATGGGTGGCGAGATTTATGTGTAATCGGTCACATGAAGCTCTCCTGTTGGAAGCGCCATGGTAGACATTTCCTTTGTTGTTTCTGGGCTATTTTTCTTACTGAATTGTGGAAGAGCCTTGGGGTGACTTAGCTAGCAGTCCTTAACAGAAGTGGAAGTTAAGGATCTGTGTGCTGCAGAGCTTATGTGTGCTATCAAACCTTACTCCTCCTTTACTTTCAAATTTCAAGTGCCAGTGATAAAAAAGCAATTACCTGTTATCTTTTGTTGGAAAAGAAGATAAGCGCCAAACCCACTTACGTCCCCTTTATTTTTACTTTCCCCTGTTTGTTTAATCTCAGGTACTCCTATTGCAGGTTCCAAGGCGTTGGCAGGGCCGCAGCTGACTTGCCCAATCCAGCCCTTGGAAGCTTCATGTATTTTAGGGGCACATGAAGGCTACATGGTGGTCAGCCCCAGCTGCCTCCTCAGCTGCCCGGGGTCTCCTGGGGTGAATTGTCCAGGAGGCCTTTGACCAGAGGACATTTTGATAGACTCAGGCAGAGCTGTAAATGAATTTAAGAACAACTTTCCTCACTGATTTGTAGTGCAAGCCCTCAGAGTTGAAAGCACAGAGATTTATCCCCTGGAGGCCAGCATGGCTTGAGGGGCAGCTCAGGTCTGGAGCCAGGCAGGTCTGGGTCGGAATCCCTGTCTCTTTCTGCAGACAGCTGGGCTGCCCTTACCCTGGGCTTCCTTTGTTTTAAAATGTGTGGACTGCAGGAGAGCTTCCATCTGTGGTCCGCACGCAGAAATTAGACGCTCAGGAAACTAGAGCAATTTCACTCTCTCCTGAAGTCTTGGGCAGCAGGACCCGGCTGATTACTGAGGGCAGCAGTGGGGAGGGTCTTAGGTGTGCCACCTAGACGAAATGGGGAAACCAGCCTCCCTACCACCCGGCCCCTGCTATATCACCCAGCGGACCCTCCCCCAAGTTCAAAGTATGAAAAGTATGAGGAGCCCACATCCATAGAGGGGGCCATTCTTTGTCCAGCTGATCGTCCCAGACCGAGGAGGCCCACTGACACCTGTGTCACATGCTGCAGCTGCACAGGCCCCGGGGAGACCCACAGCGTGTGGACGGTGGAGTGCCCTCTCTTGACCACGTCCTCTGTGCTTAGCACAGCGTTGGGCCTTTGTTCCAAACTCCCCCACCAAAAAAGATCCTGCTGCACCTGCCTGGTAATGATGGGCTCTCTGAGCAACAGCTCAGCTTGTTCTGGAAGAAGAGAAACCACTGGCAGGGATGTCAGTGCTCCCTCCCTACAGGCCTGAGCTGGCAGCCTTGGAAGCTCAAGGGCAGCTCTGCTTCCTGGGAGTTTTCATGGCTCATTGTAATTCATGCCGTGCTCCCTAATGAGAACTACTCAGAAGGGAAAGGCCTAGCTCAGACAGAAGGAAAGCGGTTCTCTGTGGCCTGGGAAGAAATGGTCAGATTTTTGCCACACTTATTTCCATCAGGAAGATTCAAGACAAATCAGAAATGAAAACAGTTAGGATTTCATTTGAATCTATCTATGTATCAATCAGACTCCCTGCTGCCACAGGTCTACACTGAGAAGCGTTTTCTGGCAATTTCCTTGGCATCCGGGAGTTTTGAGCAATGCACTTGGTTTACAGAGGTCCGAGCACAGCTTCACGTTTCAAGTCTTTGGCATCAATCTACTGAGAATGGACCAATATATTTGAGGGTTTGTTAGAAATTTCCTGAGACTGGAAGGAATCATACGTGGCTCTTCCCCTGAGTGAGGCCTCAGATGCTCTTCCAAGGAGCAAGGTAGAAAGTGGCCTATTCTGCCCCTGAGAGGAAGATGCTGAGAAGTGACTGTACTCCACAAACCGTCACCAAGGAGAAATGTGCAGACTGCAGACCCGGCGGGTCTACGGGCAGGAAGTGCCACATCCATGGTGTGGGTGCAGAGTCCCCAAGTCCCCCAGAGTTCTTTGATTTGCTGGAGGGGCAGAGAAAGCAAAATAAATGAACAAATCTGGAGTTCATTTTTAGGACTTTGGATGTGCTTAGTAGCAAAGTGAAGGTGCTATGTGCCCCGAGGTGCTCTCATCTTCCCTTCCTTTGGAAGTCAGAGGGAGATGGGGGGAAGCTGCATCCGTGGATTTCAGGGGAAAGCTGGAGGTATGTCCCAGATCTTGGTTTATGACGCTCCCATGAAAGGAGACCCCGCATCTCCCAAATGCTCCAGGAGCTTCTTTTTGGCAGAAGGCCATCTGAATGATCTTAAAGACTTAATTGGAGAGAATAGTTTCTGGTTACCACTGGAAGAGTCGGCACGTGAGGAGCGCAGGTGTTGACACCAAGGAGAATGAAATGGCAGAGAATAGATGCCCAGAAATTCTCAAGTGACAAAACCAGAGAAGCAGTTTGGGCAGAGATGTCCGAGGTCTGAGGCTCCCGGGGGAAGCACTGAACAGGAGCAGGCAGCGAAACTGAGTTTGGCACAAGCAGGTAAACCCTGCAGGCTCGCAGGTGGGGCAGGGCTGCTCTCCGGCCTGCCATGCAGAGGGCTTCCCGGGCAAGCTGGCCTCGGGGGGCAGGATGAGATTCCTCAGCCTGATGTGGACATGGGGCTGGCAGCTCCAAGGGAGAATGAGGGGACAGGACAGGCAGTGGCCTCCCTCTCCCTGGGACCCTTGTGCCTATTCCCTCCTCCTGGATCTTTACATGTGCCCCATGTTTGGGGTTCTGGTCTATCCTGACCCCCAACTCCAACGGGGTTCCTGGTGGCTAAGGAAAGGAACCATCTGAACATTCTGGATGGACTGGGTCCACCCCTGGAGATCCAGCACTTGTAATTCAGCCTGGTTCAGCAAGCATTCAATTATTTCTCATCCCTACTGGCAGCTGCCTCTTCTCAGCTTCTGCCAAGTGCCAGGCTCTGCTTTCCATGCAGTGAGCAATCCCATAATGTGAGAGCGATGCGTGTTCTCATTTTACAGACAGGAAACCACCCCAAGGATTTAACTTTGCTGAAGTCCTAGTTCCATGCTCACTCCCTGTTGCTCCATCTCCCATGGCCGGGGTCAGGTAACAAGGACGGGACAGCCATGTCTCCTGCCCCCAGGGTCTATGTCCACCCAGGAGAGCACCTGCCCAATCACTACAGAACAGTGTACCCTGAAAGCACAAACTGGTTTGTTTTGTCTGGCTGCAAGTAGTTCTGCAAGGAAATAGTTTAATTGGCCCTTAAATGATAAGACAGATTTCCCTGGGTTTAAAGGGACTTACTCTATCCAGGGGTGGTGAACAAGTTCGACACAAAGAGCCAAAATTTTAAACTGTGAGAGTCAGAGAGCCACACCACGCAGTGACCTGCCAAAACAGACAAACACTCACACAAAAGCATATAATTTTAACAATAATATATTAAACA
>CAUYPK010050180.1:0-43881 GCA_963574355.1 Loris lydekkerianus | reverse complement strand
TTAGCAATTATGAATTGGGCTGCAATAAACATTCTGGTACAGATGTCTTTGTTATATTGTGACTTTTGGTCTTCTGGGTATAAACCTAGTAGAGGAATTATAGGATCGAATGGCAGGTCTATTTTTAGGTCTCTAAGTATTGTCCAAACATCCTTCCGTGGCATTCTTTATTGAAATAATAAAGAAATGACTTCCTAGTTTGTGCACTCATTGAATGTGAAGGTTTTCTGGGCTATACACCTGTTCTCCCTCATGGATGAGCTATGTGTGTAACATTAAGTTCAGACAGATAAAGTAACTGTCACATTAGAAATCAAAAGCAAGATCGCAAAAGAAAGGGATGGGCTGCAGGCTCCAGCCATCTAGAAGATGTGGTGCATGGGGGTGCACAGAGCCCTTGGGGGACGCCTGGGGTGTCCCAGTGTGCACTGTTCTGTTGAGTGCAAGTCCCCACAGCTTAACAGCGATGGCATCTAAACTCTTCCCAATGCCCATTGTTTATGTTATTGTCCCCATAGGCCCCATAGTGTCTTGTTCCAACAACAATGTATATTTAAGTCATGATTGATTTATTTTTCCATTTTAATTATTCAAAGACACACTGATTGGGAAGCCTTGCCAATGAGAATGGCTGATGGATGAGATAACCAGCAAGTTATAATTCTACTCCAAAGCAAAGAAACTTGACATTTTAGTTAACCTGCACCGCCATCTTATTGTCAATAAATACACAATTTACATTAGATTCTTTGAAATGTTGAAAATATCTTATGGACCCTCTTCCCACCTTCACAAATCAATAGCCATCTGGGGACCCCAGACCGTATGGCAATGACAAGGGAGTGTAGACAGTTGTACACTTAGGAGTTTTAAAGTCTATCTGTACATGAAGAGCAGCCCAAACTGGCAGCATCATCTCATAATGCAAGGGAGGAGGTCACTGGGAAGGTCTCAGGAGAAAGGTGGCTTTATGGAGATTGGCCAGGCCTTTACAGTTTAGGGACACATACTTACCCCCTGGGTAACACTGGGCAGGCCACGCCCTCCGTGCTCGTTTCCCCACTGGCGAGAGGGTCCACAGCACCTGCCTCTCAGCACATGGCTCGTTTTCTGCCTCACCACACGGGCCAGACCTCTGTGAATCTCCTGTCCCTCAACTGACCACAGTGTGCCTGGTCTCATCTCTTTTGTGCTCCTTAGATTGTCCCTTCCTCTCTCTCTCTGCTCTCTACTGCTGCAGCTGAGGACTTCGCAGGCATCCTCGGTATGGACATAGCCTCCCAGCTGGCCTCTCTGACTCCTGTTTTGTGCTCTTCAAATTTGTCCTGCAGCTGCTGCCAGAATAACACATCAGAAGGTCCCTCTCCTATGGATAAACTCCCTCTCTCCTGTTCCCCCGGGGAGGGAGGTCTTCCTGGCCTGGCTCATGGGGTGCTCCCTGCACTGGTCCTGCCCCTGTGCAGGCTCAGCTCCCTCCCTTCTCACCTGGCACTCAGCTCGGAGGTGCTATAGGAGCTGCACCTGTGTCCCCGGGCTCTTGCCACCTATACCTGGTACCTTCTCTCTTATCGCTTCCCTGGCTCCCCAAGGGCAGGGTTGGTTCTTATTCAGCTTTAGCCTGAATGCCCAGCATTGTGCCTGGGGCACTCACGTCTGGTTTGGGTAATAGGCACTCTATTATTTATCGAACCAAATTGAATCATAAGAGATGATCTATAGGATTTCATCAGGCATGTGTTTGGCATATATACTCAAGACAAGTTAGTTGTTCTTTGCTGCTGTGAGCATTATCGTGAAAAATTTCCATCCCTTTCTGGCTGTCTACCCCTGCAAGCAGCTACCACCCCCACTTGTTATCTGACAAAATTTCATTGAATTGAACTCTGGATCTTAATTATAAGATTTTGTCTTCATACTTCAGGCTAAACTGGGCTACAGGTTGAAGTTCATCTTTGCACTATTTATGAGGGAAAGGATTTCTACACAAAATTAGAGTACAAAGGCAACAGCTCAACCCGTTCAGGGAAATAAACCACACTCAGGCACGTCGGCAGCTCGCCAGTGCATCAGCACAGCCCCGCAAAGCCCACTGAAAACACTGCCCTCCAGACAACCTTTCTGTGCTTTCTATAATGACTCAGAGGTCAGGCTGAGGAATCAGATGTCCTGGGTTCAATTCTGGCTTGGCCTGGTGACCTTAAGCAAGTGATGTCAGGTCTCCATGCCTCAGTTTCCCTGTGAGTGAAATAGGATGATGATAGCACCCATCTCACAGCATGTGGGGAGGATGACCCGAGAAAGGACAGGGAGCAGACCTGGAGCTGTGCCTGGCACGGTGAGTGTCCAACAAACGTCAGCTCCGAGAGTCGCTCCAGAACTGCAGGCCTGGACTCAGCTGTTGTGTAGACGCTGGGCAGTGAGATGGCGGTTTTCATTCAATAACTTATTAAACATCATTCTGATTGCTCCCAAGATCCCTTGGAGTGCCCTGGAGTCAAAAGTGAGGAGGGGCCTCCTTGTGAATGATCCTGGGCTTATACCACTAGGCAGCTTTTGACCCTGAACAAGTAAGATGAGGTTTTAAAACTGTCTGCTAGACTTAGCTACTAAAGGATTTTAGGAGCTGTTGAAGATAGTCACTAATGGCATAGTGGGGCAGACACCAGAATGCAGAGGGTTTGGGAGTGGTGGAGAAGGAAGGCAGTGGAGAAGGAAGGCAGTGGAGAAGGCGACCAGGGGCTTCTCTTTCCTGAAGGTCAGAGATGTCAGCCACTCTCTGAGCCTTACCACTTTTTTTGTTTGTTTGTTTTGTTTTTTGAGACAGAGTCTTACTATGTTGCCTTCCGTAGAATGCTGTGCTGTCACAGCTCATAGCAAGCTCAAACTCTTGGGCTTAAGTGATTCTCTTGCCTCAGCCTCCCAAGTAGCTGGGACTACAGGCACCCACCACAACACCAGCTATTTTTAGGTTGTAGTTGTCATTGTTGTTTGGCAGGCCCGGGCTGGGTTTGAACCCGCCAGCTCCAGTGTAGGTGTGTGGCTGGAGCCCTAGCTGCTGAGCTGCAGGCGCCGAGCCCTTACCACTTTTTTATAAAGTGGAGATTGCCTTCCTTTCCCTGTCTCCTTGAAAGGGAGCACAAGTGCTTTGTGAATGGTACGCCTTGAGCTAACATACGTTGCTATTAGGCTACTGATGTCAACTGTTTACCTCTCAGTCGTAGGTGTTTAAAAATTAAAGAAAATCTATTTCTTGAAAAGTGTTCTATAAATCAAGCTTTAAACTCAATTAGGTTTCCAGAAATTTTTCAAATTTTCCGTTTAAAGTTCACGTTCATCCTCAGATTTGAACAGTAAGAGCACAATCTTATTTTTCACTTGGTCTCCGTTTCTTCAGTTGACACTGCCTTGCCCCTGGGCTTGAGAACTTGAAGCGTAAATGATGCGTAGCAAATCAGTAAATAAATCCTGCTAAGCCTTCCTCTTCTCTCTCTCACACACCGGGCATTTTGTTTCCTGTTCATTCTCATCTAAGCCCTCACTCTCATCATCTTCACTCACCTTCGTGTAAATGTTTGTAGGTTTGACTCTTTCCCATTATAAAAGAAATAAGCCGGTCAGTCAGCTAGCCAATCAACTAACCAGTTAATCCACCAATCACTTCTTTGATGTTTTGTTCTGTCCCAGCCATCCTGTCCTTCTCGGCCAAGAGTTTTCTAAGAGGACCCCACATTTGTTCACTTCCTCACCTGCTGTTTGCCCTCAGCACTGCAATGGGGTTTCTGCTTCATTGTCCACTCAAACAGCCTTCTCCAAGGCTGCCAGCATGTCCCTGCTTCCTAGTTTCCAGTTCTTCTCTTACTTTGTGTTTTGCAATACAGGAGAACCTCTGTAAGTTGGCCAGTAAAGGGATGGTAACAAACTGGTCAACCTACAGAGGTGGTCAACATAAGGAACTAGGCCTGCTGTATGGATACGTACATATGGTGCATGTCCAGTCTATGAAAATTAGGTCAACCAAAGGAGGTGGTCAATGCAAGGAAGTGGTCAAGTATGGAGGTTCTACTGTATTTGACTCTGTAAATGTTGAATATATGTCATAGCCATCAGTTGTGTAGGGGTAGAAAAAAGATTGAGTATCGTTGATTATAATCCAATGGCCTCATTTTATAGATGCAGATATAAAGTTCTGGAGAAGCAAAATGCATTGAACTGTATTATCTGATTTTGCTGCAATAAGGCTGTGTAACAAACTCCTCCAAACATAGTGATTTTTCTCATAGTGGTCTGTGGGTTCAGGGTGAGGGTGCAGTTCAGATCTTCTCCACCTGTGGACCAGGCTGAAGGGGATTTGGAGGGATAGGCTGCCCCTGACAGATCATGGAGTACAGAAAATGCAAAAGGAAGGAGCAGTGTCTCTGGAAGCCTCATCCTGCAAATGGCTTAAGGCCACTTCTACCCACATCCCATTGGCTGAGTAAGCCACATGCCCAAGCTGAACATTAATGACGTGAGGGAGAAGAGTGCATTGCAGCAGGAGGAAAAGTCGTGCGGCAAAGGGCATTGGCACGGGATATTGATCCAGGCCTGGCATGAAGAACTGGGAGCAATGACCTAATCTACCACACGCTCTAAGATAACCTCCAGATTCTGAGAGTGGTCATGAGCCATGAGACAAAAATAAAACCATAGCTAAAAATAAACAAACAAGAAACTTAAAGCTAGTGGACACTTGGATTTTTTTCCCCAAGAGACAGGCACCGTCCTAGCTCACTGCAGTCTTGGACTCCTGGGCTCAAGCCATCCTGCTGCAGCTCCTGGGTAGCTGAGATTACAGGCATGAGCCACCACACTTGGCCAACATTTGGATTCTTATAGTGGATGAAAGCAATGATGGAGAATTTGCCAGCTGAGACGCTGACGTGGCAGGTCACAGTGGGTCTTATCGATGGCGTGGTGACCTAGCACCAAGCGTGCTGAAGCAGGGACCAGAGCTTAGTAGAGAGGCCCAAGTTGAGCCTATACTGAGCCTGGGCCATACCTAGGAATTTCTAGCCAAGTGGAGGTGAGGGGCTGGCTGGTGACGCAGGTAGGGCATGCTTTAGGAAGAGGAGACAACTGATCCAGGGACGGGGTGGAGAGGGGTTGTAGGATTTCAACTCCAGTCTGGAAAAGCAGGACATAGGGAAGGCATGTTTGAAGTGCAGAAGAACAAAGGAAACCCGAGGGCGGAAAGCACGGTGTGTTCACTGTGCCCTGAAATACTAGAACCAGGGGACACCCCCGCAGATCGTGAGCTCTATTGCTTAGGACAAATTCATTGTTCTGCGCTGGGCAGTAAATTTACAGATATTGTTATGCCAAGAAAGGGTTATGGCTGAAAACATAAATAGCTCCAGATTGTTTTAAATATTCTCGTGGGCGCTAGAGCCCTCCTGGGTTGGTAAGGGAAAAAATGTTTATCCACTGCCCTTCCGGAAACCTCTCTTTGGACTGTCTAGTGGCTGTTGGAAGAAAGAGTGTATCTCTGTATCACGGGGCCCAGTACACACGGTGAATTTCACTTGGGTTTTCAAAGATAATAGAGACCTTTGTCTCACTTCCACGCCCCTCGCCTTGCACACTTAAGTGGGCCCCTCCGGGAAGTCGCTGAGGAATCTGGGCAGAGTGGTACCCCTTCAGTCCAGAAGCAGCCACAGAATTTCACTTCCGTTTTTGTTTCGTGAAAAGGGTGTGCCGACTAAAACAACTAAAGCAGATTAGTGTAGTAACAATAAGTAGCAAAACAAAACATGAAAACAAAGCACAACGTTCAGAGTGAGTCAGGAAATAAATGTTTTTCAATGAGTATCTTCTTTTATTAGGGCTGGTTTTTCTCCGTCTGATATCCTCGTGTCCTTAGGATGGTCAGGCCCCTTTCTGCTGATTCACACCTGCAGATTATTCTCTTTGTACTGAGCTGAATGGTGTCCTCCCCAAATTCATGTCTTCCAGAACCTAAGAATGTGAACTTATTGGGAAATAGGGTCTTTGCAGGTGCAATCGAGTTCAGATGAGGCTGGACTGGATGAGTGTCCACTGACTGGTGTCCTCTCATGAAGAGGGAAAGTTGGGCATTGGAGAGGTAGGGAAGGAAGATGGTGTGAGGACACAGTCAGATGGTGGGAGCACACGTGATGGGGCAGGGACTGGAGTGGCACAGCTGTGAGCCAGGGGACATCAGTCTGCTGGCCGCTACCTGGAGCCAGGATGACAGAGGAAGAAGCCTCCCTCAGGGTCCTTGCTGTCCTCAGAGGGAGCATGTCCCTGCTGACACTTTTGTTTCAGACTTCTGGCCTCCAGAATTGTGAGACAATACATTTCTATTGTGTTAAGCCCCCATCTATGGTCATTTGTTAGAGTGGCCCTAGGAAGTAGCCCAGTCTCTTTTATTTTATTATTATTATTTTGAGATGGAGTCTCATTTTGTCACCTAGGCAAGAGTGCTATGGTGTCATAGCTCACAGCAACCTCAAACTCTTGGGCTAAAGTGATCCTCTTGCCTCAGCCTCCAGAGTTGCTGGAAAGGCAGGTGCCCACCACAATGCCCGGCTAGTTTTTCTAAGTTTAGTTTTTCGCTCAGGTTGGTCTTGAACTCCTGAGCTCAAGTAATCCTTCTGCCTCAGCCTCCCATAGACTTAGAATTACAGGCGTGAGCCACCGCACCCAGCCAGCCCAGTTTCTTTACCTTCTTTGTTCTCACCAAGTCACGGCAGATGAGCCAGTAGCCTGGCTGGAGGCCCAGCCCTTTCATTCACAGAGCAGTTCAGGGCAGTCTCTAAGTCTCAGTTTTTCTTTTAGTATAATGGACAGAGCGAGGATATTGGTAGAGATTACAGGGCACATGTTTATAAAACAAAATTTATAAGTAGGATTTATCAGTAGGATGCCTGACCCATAGCAAGTGCTTAGTAAATGTTAGTGACTATTAACTACATGATTTTCTGAAGCCTTGAAATCCATTTTCATCCAGCCTAGTATGAGCTTTCCCTAATTTTCCTTTTCTAATAAAAACAAGTCAGATCTTATCTATTCTCCCAGGCACATACACATGACATCTGGGACAGTGCTTGACACAGAGGTAGGCACTATCTCTGTCTTTATGGGATGAAGAATGGAAGATCAACATTTTGTTTCAGTATCTCATCAGAGGACATAGATTACAGATGTCACGAGGCTTAGTAACCAGCTTGAAATATAAAAGGTGCAGTTTGTTCACACCAGGACATAGGTAGCCAGCCTCCAAGATGGCCCCAAATGTCCCCACCCCGATATTCACACCCCTGCCTTGTTCTTGCTCCCGTTGTATGGTGTGACCAACAGAATACAGCAGAGATGACAGTGGGTCACTTCCAAGGTCAGGTTATTAATGTCTGAGGCTTCCATCCTGGATGCTGTCTCTCAGATTGCTGTTTGGGGGGGAAGGGCCCACACAGCAATGCCTGCCCACAGCTATGAGAACGCATGTGGGAGAGGTTCTGTAACTTTCTGGAAGACCCTGAGCCAAAACCACCCAGTTAATCTGGTCCCAGATTCCTGACCCCCAGAAATGTGAGATGACAAATATCTGTTGCTTTAAGTCACTTAGGTATGGGGGGGATTTGCTGCAAAGCAGTGGGTCACTAATATAGGCAAAGGGGTAGGAATGACTAGGATGGGCCAAAACTAGGATGAGGGACCCTAATAATGGATGAGGTTACAAGATGCAGGCCAGGCAAGGGGCCCAATCCACCAGGGTGGGCCCTGGGAGAGGGGCAGAGGGGCTCTGTGGCCTGAGTCAGTGTTTCTGGTCCAGAGCTTGGAGGGGTGAGACATCCCTGAGTACTGAGACTCGGTGACCTCAGACTGGAGCTATCACCTTTTGACCTTGTTTTATACAATTTCCAGTTGGACCCATAGTTGATCGTTATATCTAAGAGATGATCAAAGTCCAATCAGTAAACTTGCCAAGAATTAGGTCAAGGCAAAGATCTGGGGATTACAGTAACAAACATGGTGTCATGGGATTATAAATACGTTTTGAAACACTCATTCTTTTGTTGCTTTGAATTGCCAAATCTCTTTAGCTGTCTCTCAAGCTGAGAATCCAAATGGGGTTTCCCAGGCCTTTTCCAGTGGGTCGCAGTGCAATCGAAAAACAGAAATATTGGCTGGGTTTATGAAGACATAACCTCAAATCCAACTGGCAACTGTTTTTTGAATACCTGTGTGGCTAGATATGAAAGGACTTAGAATCTTTCACACATTTGTTGCAAGTACCCAGTGTCCCGTGTACCTACCTCAGCTACACAAAGATACTTAAATTCTATCAGTCAAAGAAACTTTTCGCTCTGCACAGGCCAAGTCTTCATGTTTACTTGCCCTGGTTTTAAGTCTTGGCGCCCTGCTGACTTAGTGGCTATCTGATCCATTGATTTGAACCAGGCGTCCTCAAACTTTTTAAACAGGGGGCCAATTCACTGTCCCTCAGACGGTTGGACTATAGTTTAAAAAAAAAAAACTACGAACAAATTCCTATGCACACCGCACACATCTTATTTTGAAGTAAAAAAAACCAAAACGGAAACAAATACAATCACACCGCCTCATGTGGCCTGCGGGCTGCAGTTTAAGGACCCCTGAGAACCCTGCCTTTTTACAGTTGCCTTAGAATCCTTAACCCACAGAAATGAATAAAATAGAGTTCTCCTGTCTTACAGACAGGTTGGATTTTAGGCATTTTGCTGCTCTGCAAATATAAAATGAGAGACAGTAGCACCCAGTAGTAACGAGTACAGACTCCAGAGCCAGACAGCCTGAGTTCAAATCTCAGCCTGGCTACTTAATAGCTGTGTGACCTTGGGCCAGTTACTTTACCTCTCTGTGCCTCGGTTTTCCCAGCTACAAATGAAAATGATAATAACAGGACATCCCCCACAGAGTGTGTGGAGGAACAAATGAGTTCATCTGTGGGCAGCACTTACAATAACTCCCAGCCCACGGGAAGCATTCTCCCACCGCTCCCTCACTTGCTCCCTTTTATTATGCAGGATGCAGAGGCTGGAGCAGCTTGGGCTGCCCTCTCTGAGCTCTAACTTAATTGTCCATCAGAGTTCACCCGAGGCAGATGTCCCTCTTTACCACAATGTCTCAAGGGTTCTTTAAGGACTTCATAAAAACAAAGGATTAACTGCAGATGATTAAGCCCAAAGATGATGGAAACAGAACGAGGTACAGTAAATAATGATCTAGGTACAGTAAATAATGATCTTAGGCAGGATTATATTCCTGCAAACAGTGCAGCGTGTTCTCCCCACTTGCTCCTGTTGCCAACCCTCCTGAGTAGGGAATTGCTGGGACTCCTTCAGGGGCCAAGGGAAATGTTTCTGTGTGCCAGGATAGTCTAAGTGGGCTCTTAGAGGAGGTCGCCCTTAAGCTGAGAGCTGAAGAATGACCAGGATTCACCAGATGGAGAAAGAGGGAAGCCACACCAAAGGAGAGGAGAGTGGGTGGGGACCAGGATGAGGGAAGCAGGCACCTGGGTGCAAAATTTAAGGAAGCCCATGTTTTCAGGGTCATGCAAGAGCAGGGCTGGCGTGTTCACAGCTCTGCGAGTGAGGGCTTCCTTAAATTTCTTGTCCTAGATGCCTCATTTGCCTCACCTGAGTCCTGGCCCTGGCAACCAGCTCAGGCAAAAGCTGGGAAGGGTGAAACAATGTGGCAGTACCAGGAACAGACAAGTCCTGTGAGATTGTCAGAACTTAGAGGGGGGACAGAGACCACTTGCAGTGTGGCTAGGACTCATGTCATCAGAGGCCCCATGTGCCAAATAAAGCAGGTTAATTCTTGTCTGAAAGTGACAAGGAGCCAGCAGAGAATTCTGAATAGATTGCGACATGGTCAGATCTGCACATCAGCGAGTCTTCTGGCCTAATGTGAAGGGCTGACTGATGGAAGAGGGGAAGAAACTGGAGACTGGGGGGCCAGTTCAGGACTCTACGGAAGGGTCCCTGCCCCAGGGAGAGATGATGATGGCCTCAAGCAGGGCACTGGCAGTTGGGAGTGATGGTGAAGAACTCACTCAAGAAGTTTTGAAGGTAGAATTGACCATATTTGGTGACTGAGTGCAGATGAGCATCAAGAGAAAGAGTCGACGATGCCACTGAGGTTTCTAACTGGTGGTGGACTTGGAAGCCATGGAGAGTTATTAGGCAAGATAAGAAGCATATCCAGCTTCCCTAAGTCCAAGGTAAGACCCCGGTTGCCACGTTTGTTTTCACAGGACATGCTCTCTGGGGCTGGGTGGATATGACCCAGGCATCCTTTATATGGTGTCCACACTCTATAAGTGCCACTGAGCTGAATTAAGTGGCTGTGGCCCCTCCCTGTCCTGCTCATTTGCTCTAAGTAGCCTTGGGGTGCTACTGTGCTTTGAAAGTTTGTCCCCTCCAAAACTGGGTCATGCAGACTCTGCCCTCAGGAATGGCCTCTACAGAGAGTTCCCACCATCAAGAAGGCTCTTTACCAGAAGCAGCCTTTAGACCTTGGGCTTCTCAGCCTCTGTAACAGGAAGAAATAAATTCCTTTTCTTTATAAATTATCCAGTTTTGGGCATTCTGTTATTAGCAACAGAAAAAGAACTAGGACACATGTCAATGTCCTTTTAAGGATGGTTGTACTGCTGGGACCTGACGAACATAGCAAGGACGCACCCCAACTCCCACCGGGGCACGCAGGACCTCAGGCTCTGACTTGTCTGGACCATCTTGCATAGAGGCCTGCAGTGTGACCAGATGCTAGGCAAGGGGGCACAGGAGGGTTGGCCTGTGGCTCTCAGAGGTAGAGGTAGGGGTAAGGAGGAGGTCAAGAGGAGGATTGAGCTGCCTAGTGAGGAGGGTCAGTTTGGGATCAGAAAGTCAGCCAGGGAGAGGTGGGATGGAGGGCTGTGGCTTCTGAGCTGCTGCCTAGAAAGGCTGCCTCAGCAGTGCTGCGGGGAGAGGGAAGGTGTCCCAGAAGACGAGTCTGGGGCAGGGGAAGTGCTAAGGCCACACGCAGGAGTAGCACTTGGAGCCACATACTGGCTCTAATTTCCTCCAACCCAGGCAAGAGCATGCTGATCTGTGGTCAACTAAAGCTCTCAGTCCCTTTTCTATAAACTGTAGTGACATACCCTTCCTGAACTTGATAAATTTGGAAAATACCTGCTCTGCTCGCATTTCTCCCCATTTTCATAAAATAAAGCAAGTAAAAAAGGGAGTCTGAGCTCTTTGAAACATTAATTAAAGGCACCGCAGTTTCCTTATTTAACTGAGAGTTGCAGCCTCATACGGGATTATTAGCAAAGCAAGAGAGCCTTTGTTGTGCTTGACGAAGTGATTAATTCAGACTCTAGGTGAATTTTGGCTTTCTCAACATCTTTTGATGTGCTAAGATGCCCCATGAGGACAACATCATCAATTACCTAAACAAACTATTACCTTGAGAGCACCACTATCAGTTAGGCCCCGTCTCCTAATTGGCAGACAGAGAGATAGAAATGAAACTCAGGGTTGCAGCTTCAACCTTTCCTTGTTCTACGGGTGCGAGAGTCCTTTCAAATGTCTTGTGGCAATGCTCCTGTTGAGCTGGGGGTGACAGAGTTATTTTTCCACCTCTGCAAAATATAACGGGGGTGATTTGTGTCTCTAGAATGAAAGACCTACCTGTGATTGCTGACCTGGCATTATTGTGGGCAGGCCATAGAGGTTGGCATTGGGGGGACGTGAGAGACAAGTTCATGGGTGCAAATGTCCTCCTCCAGGGCTGAAGAACAAGACAAGGCCGGAGCTGTCCTTGTGGGTCTGTGGGATACTCCTTCTGGGCTCACTATCCTGTGACACAGAAGGGATTCAAATCCAGATACAAGAGGCAGCTTATTACATTGGAAAATATATAAACATATAAGCTTATACAATGTTTAAACATATTTTTATTTATACATTTCACTAAGCCATTACTCTATTTTTCTCTCAATCCTAGAAAAGACTTTTTGGGGAAGGTTTTATGCTGTGTCCATATATACTTGTATGTCATTGGTTTTTCTGCTGAGAGATGAAAGAACTCATTAAATTCAGGCAAGTAACCAATATTTCAAACAAACAAAAACCACCCCAGAAATGTTTCTTCCATATCAGCCACTTGGATGGCTTCATGCCATAATTCAATTGCTTTGTCTGTTTTTACAATAGAAACCCAGGTTGGATGTCACATTGAGAACCCAGGGCTTGCTGTGCCACCATCATTCTTTCCTTTAATTCTCAGAGGGGCTAACGGGCAAAGCACCTCCCAGGATCCTAGGAGAGTCCAGGCTGGATTTTCTCAGAGGCACCCGGGCTTGTGAATGTTACCTCACATGCCAAAAGTGATTTTGAAGGGGTGATTAAAGTAGGGATCTTGAGAAAGGGAGAGTATGCTAGGTTATTTGAGTGGGCGCCACACGTCATTGCGAGGGTCCTTATCAAAGAAACGTGGCAGTAGTGGCAGTGTAAGGATGCAGTGTGATGGCTGGAAGCAGAAATTTGACTACTGTGGCCACAGCCAAGGACAAAAGGAATGGAAACTCTGCCAGAGCCTCAGAAGGGGCCAACCCTGCTGACCTTCAGCATCAGATCAGTGAGACTGACTGTGACCTGGCTTCCAGAACAGTGCAGATACCAAAGTTGGGTTGTTTCAAACCAGTAAGTTTGTGGTTATTTGTTACAGCAGCAATAGGAAACTAATACACTTTGGAAAGATTAGTTGACTTTAAAAAAATCCTTCAATTTCTAACCAGATTCACTATATTGATCTTTTATGTAAGGTACCCATTATACGTTTGAAATGATTCTAATGGCAAACAATTCAATCAATGAGTTTAAAAAATCTATTTGCTTTTGAATAGGCCTTCATGTGGTGGAAGCATCAAACTGATATCATCAGTTTAATATCTCACACTGGGGACACGTGATAGTTTTGGATCTTTATGAACTCATGGACTCAAATCTCCTTGATGTTGTTTGATCATTGCAGTTATCACTTGATTGATCAAATTGCCCATGTATCAGTCTTGCTCATCTAAAGTCAAGGTGTTGACAGGGCTGGCTCCTGCCGGAGGCCTCCCTGGTTTAAGACCTCACCACTCCAATCGCTCCTTCCCATCGTCACATGGGGTGGGGGGCAGTCATGTTTTTGGCTTGAGCAGTTGGTGGACTGTGGTTGCAATGATGGCCTGGAGATGATTAAGGGGCAAACAATTTAGAGGGAAAATTGAAGTCAGATTAGACGTGTTAAGTCTAAAACGCCTAATAGACATTCAAAGGGGGTAAACAATTTGGAAGTTGGATAATGAGGACTGGAGCTCAGCGGAGAGAATATAGCTGGAGATAAATATGTAGAATTATTGACTCACAGATGATAATTATAGTGATAGGGCAAATAGAAGGAAAGTAACCAGCAGAGACATGATCCCTTCGGTAGGAAACAAAGAGAAGGGGGTTTTTGGGGAAGAAGGAAGTGCTCATTTACATCCACATGCTACTGCAAGGTCAAGTTAAAAGACTGAAATCATTGCCTTGACAAAGTCAAAATCAAGGGCAGTCCCAGTGAAGCTGTAGCTACAGAAGCTTAGTTGGAATGGGTGCAGAGGGGAGAGAACACGTCTAGATAACGCCTTCAAAGACTCTTACTGGGAGGAGAGAAGAGGCAATGGGTGGAATCAAAAGAGCTTGGTTTTTTCCTTTTAAAATGGAAGACACTGGAATATATTTCTATGCTGATAGGAATCATCCAGCAGAAAGAGAGAAATCGATGCATCACAAAGAAAGAATAATTGAGGATAATGATAAGAGATGAGCAAGCGATTGGCCTTAGATGGGTAAGGACTCCCTCCCCTTTCCCTGTTTCTCTCACCATGATCCTCAGTTCATTACGATCTGTTATTATTATACCTTTGGTTTCTAAGCAACCTGCCTGTGTTCTCAGGATATTCTCTGCATGTTCTCAGGTGGTGGTTTATCTACAAAGTCCTGGCCTAGAGCGCAGGAAGGAACAGGTTAGGAGAGTTAGCGAATAGCCTGTTTGAAATGCGGTCGACCTGTTTTCAACTCTCACTGAATTACTTTGCAGCACTGTCACCTTGGGTACACTATGACTCCTCTCCACGCTTTAATTTCCTAATCAGTAATAGGAGGATAATATTCTACCTTTATGTTATTGTTGGAAGGTTTCTACAAGGCAGTGTGTATAAAAGGGCCTGGCACATAGGAAACACTAAAAACTATTATAAATTATAATAATAGTAATGATTGTATGACTGTCTGTATAAATGCATAATGTATTTTTCTTGTATTTTGACAAAGTTGTTGTCTGGCTAACGACTTCTACGACTATGTCTTTGTGGTACTTAAAAGAACTTCACATCAGCCAGATATTTATGTATTTATTCGGTAGTACTCTGCTTTACTTCTTTTTCCAAAGGAGTAAAGATAATAAGCTGTCACCTTTCTGGACCTTTAATGCCAAATCATAGTGACTGTTACTCATTAAATCTTCTATTTAAGACCTTGCAACTCCAAAATATCAATCCTTTTGAGGTTTGTTTGTGTGCCTATTAGAACACATGCATGCTCAGAAGTTTCCTATGAAAATGCAACTATTGGACCAAGAAAATACTGTGTTTCAAATTGTATGGGATATAGTTAAAGGAGTACTCAGAGGAAGATTTATAGCTTTAAATGCATTCATTGAAAATAAGTTAGCTAAGCCATTGACTTAAGAAGCTGAAATAAAACAACAACAAAGAACAAAGAGTAGGGCAGTGCCTATGGCTCAAAGGAGTAGGGCACCAGCCCCATATGCCAGAGGTGGCGGGTTCAAACCCAGCCCCGGCCAAAACTGCCAAAGGAAAAGAAAAAACAAACAAACAAAAAACAAAGAGTAAACTCGAAATAGAAGAAAGAACATAATCAAAATATGAGCATAAATTAATAAAACAGAAAACAACAAAACATTAGACATGATCAACAAAAGAAAAAGTTGGGGTTTTGAAAATAGTAATAAAATAGACAAACCCACAGTAGGATTAATCAAGAAAACTTTTCCAAGCAAACTAGGAATAGAAGAAAATGTCAACCCAATAAAGAATATTTATCAAAAATGTGCAGTAAAATCTCACACTTAATCTTAAAACATCTGATGCACAGTAAAATCTCACACTTAGTCTTAAAACATTTGATGCACTCTATTAAAATAGAGAAGGAGGCTCATTCTTACTGCTTCTTTTTCATATTGTATTAGTGGTCTCAGTCAATGCAATATGAAAAGAAAATGAAAAGTGGGACAAAAGGATTAGAGAGAAAGAGAACAAACTATTATTATTTACATCAAATATCCTTAATTGTCAACATAGGATATCAGGCAGGTGTGGTGACCCTTATCTACAATCCTATCATTCTGGAAGGCCAAGGTGGGAGGAGGGCTCAGGAGTCTGAGACCAGCCCGAGCAAGACCAAGATTGTGTCTCTACCGAAAATAGAAAAATTAGCTAGGCGTGGTGGGTGCCTGTGGTTCCAGCTACTGGGGAGCCTGCTGGGGGAGGATGGCTTAAGCCCAGGAGTTTGGGGTTGCTGCGAGCTACTTCTGCCCAGGTGACAGAGCAAGACTGTGTCACTGTGCCTCAAAAAAAAAAAAAAAAAAAAAAAAAGAAAGAAAAAAAAGTACACAGAGAAAAAAACTAGGGAGAATTACAGTAGAAAGGGAATAGGTTTTTTTCTCAGACAGTTCTAGCTTTTTACCCAAATTCCTGCTAAGCACTTCAAGATGTGTCTTCAGGAAACCGCATGTTCTGCTCCCATTTCTTAACAAAACCTTTTGAAAAGGCAACAATTTAAGGTCTTTAAAGCTTCCAGTGTGGGCACAACTTTTCATGATATTGCCGGCAAAGTCTCTGAGAGCCACTCCCGCTGAAAGCGTATAGTAACCACGACAAAGGGCTTCTCTTCTCCAAAGAGCAGGCCAGGTGGGCTACCTGGCACCACTGGCCTTCCCCTGTTCTTGGGGCATCACGATTTTTATCCAGGAGAAGTAAAGGAATCTTTTACCATTTCAAAAACATTAGCAGCCTCTGAAATTTCCAAAAGCAGCTCAGTAAGCAGGAATTCTTTGATGGCGACAGTGAGGATGAATGAAAAGTCCCGGGAGCTGGCTGGATCAGGCCGCACACCGTAGGAGAAGCCCATTCCTCTGGGGCTGCTGGAGCTACGTGGTGAGCGAAATACCAGAGGGCAGCTTATCATTTGACTATTTTCTTCTTCTGCTCCAAACTTCAGTCAGTGTGACTATCTCCTTACCACATAATTCATCAAAATATCCCCCAGATTATCCCGAGCGGCTTCTTTAACTGAACAATAGGCTAAGCACCGTGTTGAATCTACCAAGAGAGGGCATTTGTCTTGAGGGACATGAAACACTGGGAACTCTTCAGCCTTTAAAAATTGAACCTTATTTTGAAAATGATCTGTCTTGTTTAATTCATTTTGAGAGCGGGCAGTGGAAGTTGTCCCACTAGCACTGCAGGAACCACGTCATGTGGCATTTAATGACTGCTTGAGTTCTGAAAATAAAACCAAAGGATGCTGTCTGAAGCCACATGTACTTTCTGTTGTCATTTTCCAACTTGAGTATCCTTAATGTAAACAATGACAGATGTGCATACTCATAATTGTGGGATACATTTGCATTAATTCCCGTCAAAGGAAAGCTGTTCTATCGCAAGGTGGTAATCGTGTGATGATTGCATATTACCTGCTTTACGCAGCAGTAGCCCAGGCCACCTGTACTTTTTGGATGGCACAGGATTTAATGACACAATTTAATGACAAAAAAGATAAATTTCATTCACAATGACCACTTTTAAAGTAACAGGATTGTTTAAAAAATTGAAACAATCTTTTCATTGACTCTCTATAACTCAGGTGTGGCAGTCCCTGGTGTATCACTTCCCGAGGCCTGCCATATCAAAGAACCACAAACTGGGTGACCTAAAACTCCAGAATTTTATCGTCTCAAAGTTCTAGAAGTTCGAAGCATGAAACTGAGGTGTCCCCAAGGCCATGCTCCCTCTGAAACCTGCAGGGAGAATCCATTCTTGCCTCCTCCTGGCTTGTAGCAGATGACCTTGGCTTTTGGCGGCATCACTCCAGTCTCTGCTGTCACAGTCACATGGCATCTGGCCTCCACCTTCTTACAAGGACACCAGTCATATTGGACTAGGGGTCCCTTCTACTTTGATGTGACCTCATCTTTTTTTTTTTTTTTAGACAGAGTCCCACTGTGTCGCCCTCGGTAGAATGTTGTCGCATCATAGCTCACAGCAACCTCAAACTCTTGGGCTTAAGTGATTCTCTTGCCTCAGCCTCCCAAATACCTGGGACTATAGGCACCTGCCAAAACGCCTGGCTATTTTTTTGTTGCAGCTGTCAACAGACCCTGGCTGTTTAGCAGGCCTGGGCTGGGTTCAAATCTGCCTGCCTTGGTGTATGTGGCCGGCACCCTAACCACTGAGCTATGGGCTCAGTGGTCATAGTCTGAAGTCCTGGAGGTTAAGACTTTAACTTACTTTTTTTTGGGGGGGGGTGACACAATATGGTCACACTCTTAAGTCCTAGAGATTAACACTTCAACTTACTTTTTTCGGGAGTGACACAATTCAACCCATTACATGTGGGGTCCATGAGTTTTGCGTGAAGAACCTATTGAGACAGTCAGAGAAGGTGGCATTGGGACCCTGGGACCAGAGAGTATATGCAACCAGGGTGCAGAGAGGGATGTGGAGGGGACATGAATGGAACTCACTTTGCAATTTTGCCCATAAATATAGTGGTGGTGATCTCTATCTCTGAATATCTGAGCACAGAGACTTGAGACCCCGATGGCAATATTCAGCCAATATCCAGCTGAAGGCACTTGAGTTCTACCCTTGAGTCCAGGCTGCAAAGTGAAGTTTGTGTCCAGGACACTCTCTGCTGGTGCCATATGCTTGGAAATGTCTGAATTTTGTGCAGAGACACACGAACAGCATTTCTCTAAGAAGAGTTACATAATTAGGGCATGGACTTGCATAATAATTAGCATGTATAATTAGGCACAGACTTCTCGTCCTTTAGACAATCAAGACATCTAATTACAAAATTAAGATGTAATTACGTGGTCTGCGATCTACATATTTCTTTCTACCCAAGAGATTATATTTAGAAAATAATTCACGAAAACTGATGAAGAAATGATCAGAGATACCCAATTTGAGGATGTCAAGGAAAGTGTTAAGCAGGCTGATAAGTCTTTTTTGGTCTTTCCCCTTAGGGGGTAGGGGAATTATTTATAACATCACAGTCTACTTGAAAGAATAACTTTTACAAACTGTTCTGTCAACCTTTGGGACACATGTTAATGAAGAGGAATGTTGGCATGACTAATCTGTGGCACTCACACGTGGCTCTTGAGTGTGGTTTGTAATTACACTCGAACATGGGCGTAAATGTGATGTTCTGGGAATTCATTCAGACCTAATAATGCAGCCATATGATGGAGATGTTGGGAGAGCTGGGGAGAAAACCTGCCTCCCCCTTCTGCCCCAACGTGGCTCTCCCTTGGGGCTGCTTTACAAACAGACCCATTGCAAAGTGAATGGAACCCATTGGCAATTTTGTCCATAAATATAGTGGTGGTGATCTCTCCCTGAAGATTTGGGCACAAGGACTCTAGATACTGATGGCAATATTTGGCCAATATCCAGCTGAAGATACTCAAGTTCTAAACTTGAGTTCAGGCTGCAAAGTGAAGTTTGTGACCAGGGCACAAACCATTACTTACTGTGTGTTGTCTTTTCCCTAAACATTTGTGTATTTGCTAAAATGTTCTCATTTTAAGTGCTCCCTATTGGACTTCAGGTGAGAAAGGGAATGGTTAAAGAATACAGCAAAATTCCATCTTTCTCATAGGCGAGGGATTCCTACAGCGTTTTTTTGACTCTTAAGGAAACCAGATTGTAGAGATATTCTCCCTGCCTTTCCTTGCCCCTAAATTGTGACTTGGCGGATCTGTGCATGTTGCTAAATGCCCAGTTTAACTCATTAATTTTTTTTTTTAAATGAACTGAACTTTTGACCTAATTGGCTGCTGTTTAGGGATCAGAACCATATGTCCAGGTTTTTCTAAGACAGTTCTGACTTTAACTGTGTTATCCCTCTGTTCCTATAAGTTGTTGAACTACTCTAGTAATTCCAATGTTTTGACAGCCACACTGCACTTCTCAGACTGCCACTTTCTTCTGGAAAATGGCCTAAAAATCTGTCGGACCACGCTTCCTGATTTTTGATTAAGAAAATACACTTCCTGTATGCTTGCAGGCCGAGAAAACAAAGACTTAAGGAGGCTGTAAGCAGCTGGTGATGGGGGTCTCTCCTCTGCAGGGCATGTTTCCTCCATCCCTATTTTTTGAATTTCCCTATTTAGGCCATGAAATGTGATGAGCGACAAATTGTGTGTGTAGGGAGAAGGGGGGTGTGAGTATCAGTCTTGACCAAGAAAACACACAGATTTGCACAGGCAGCTTTGCCCTTGGTAGTTTTTTGCCTTGCCTTCTGAGCAACTGCTCTTGATGGATTTAGGGGCCAAGGAACTGAACGAGGGAGAGGAACATTTTTGAGAACAATTTAATAGGAATTCTAGATGGGGGAGGGACAGGTGGACTACAGCATGGCTAAGGCGTCTCCCAACTCAGAGGTTTTAGGATCCCTTGACCTCCAGCCTGTCACTCCATCAGGAGCCATCCTCTCAGCTCTGGACCTCTACCTTTGCAGTCCTTAGATGTGTCAACTGGAAACTTCTGCCTTTACTTCCAGAGAACTCAATAATTCAGATTCCTAGGAACCAAAAGCAAGAATGCAAATGTTAATTTCTCCATTTTAAAAATTTGCTCCCCCCGCTCCTCCCCAGGTACTCCGTGTCAGCATTCTCAAGACTGGAGAAGTTGGGCATCAGGCATCCCAAGCCTTCTCCTTTCATTGGAAACTTGACATTTTTCCGCCAGGTAAGGGCTGTCTTCCCACTGACTTCTGTTATAAAATACGCTGAGCCCAGCAAGGCTTCCCCGTGAAGTATCACTCTCGTCCACGTCACCCACGCCCGGCATGGACTCTCCGTGATGTGATGAACCCTCCTCTGCTTGCGTGAATTCTTATGTGAGGAAAATGATCCACCTCTTATCAGTCATCATTGCGTATTGATTGCCGTCACCCATTCATTCACTAGAATGCTTAAATAGGCTTGGAAGAAGTCGAAGTTGCTTGTGCCCTCAAGTTCACCATGGACTAATGGTGTTCAATTCCAAATGATATGTGCCCCAGTGCTAGACTGGGTGCTGTAGATGGAACTGTCACTCCTTCAGAGGAGAGAGTGATCCATCAGGGCTGTAAGCGCTCTGGGGACATCCTGAAGGAGGGGGTTCCTACATGGAGATAAGGAGATATACACCAGGTGGGCCGCAACACACATGTGAGGGCCCCAACGCGAGAAGGACACTGCAAATCACCCAGTAGCCTGGAATGCCAAGGAGCCAAAGACCTGGGAGCCCTGAGAGTGCGGGTGTGTGAGAGGGAGGGGGTGGATTACGTACTGGCCGGACAGGCTGGTGGAGAACTATTCCCGAACTGATGTTTTTGAGTAGGAGTGGGGCATGAGAATGGAAGATTACTCTGCCGGGGACAATGCATGTCAGAGCCATAGACTCCATCTGTGGCTGTGATGTGATGAGGGCTTGGCCCGGGGTGGTGCTGAGAGCAAAGGGAAATGGACTTAGCATATGAACACATTTACTGCCATGCGAGTTGGATTTAACTTATTCTAGTTTTGAGCACAGAGCCTCATGAAGCATCTCTTGACCTGCCTTGACCTAATAAAGCACTGTGGCCCAAAAGGAAAAATGTTATTTTCCTAGTGTGTCAGTCAATGTGTTTAAGAACTCTTGTGACTGATTAGACATAAAGAATTTGAGACAAAAATGAGTCAAGTGTGAGTCTAAGTTTTAAGCTGGAGTAATAGGAGGAATGGCCATGAGTTGACAAAAACAAACGTTTCAGGGAGAAGGCACATTTCATTTTAAGTACGTTGTCTTTGTTTTGCCAGAATGTCGTGTCAGTGGACATGGCCAGGGGGCCTCTGCAGATACCAGCCCAGGACTCTATCTTCTAAGGTTCTTTTTTCCTTTCATTGGGTTTTCTCAGAAACCATTTGGTTTCTTCTGCTAACTCATGGGGACACTGCCACCAGACCCCACATCAGAAGCTGGCAGATCTTGCGTGTGGACAGCCACTAAGCAAACAAAGGCAGGAAGAACTAAATTGGGGCCAATCGTGATAATATTTCTTCAACATCTCCTTAGGATTTCCCCACCCGCCCCCAACCCCTGGGAAGACTGGTGCTTGGCACTAGATAGGAAATGACACTAGCTATTTCTGGCTTTTTTCTTCTTTTCCCAATTTCTTTTTCATCCTTTCTGTCTCTTTCTCTGCCCCTCACCTTTCCCCACTATTTGTTGTTGCTGTTACCCTCATCCCAGCGTTCTGTCTTTTTCTCTCATCTCTCTGTCTGGGGTGGGCAGTTCACAATTTTTAAGCCCACAAACTATCTCATTGAGGCTTCCTGTGAGACTCTTGAAACAAGTGTGAAGAAATTTAAAAGTGTCAAGATAGAACAACAAACCAGGTCAGAAACTTAAAGAAAGTATATTTGACAGATTTGGGGGAGGGGTGGGAGTAATCAGTTGTATTTGGTTCAGTAATTCATTTGGTATTGACATGTTGAGGAGAACAGCGTAACTGTCAACATAAGGAAGACACCGGGCTCCTGCCTCTGGCTGGTCCCCACCTTTGTTCCCCTACAGTCCATCACCCCATAGGTACACCAGTTCTTTCTAGATCATAGACATTTCAGTGACTATTTTTGTATTCATATACACTTTCCTTGGTATACAGCGAGCTTACATGGTGAAATCCGGGAGATTTAAGGAGAATGGGACATGTTTCTGCTCAGGATGTCTACCTCTCCTAACCCCCAGCTCCCCCCCCAACTAGCATGTTTCACACCCCACCCCATCCTGACTCACACAGATGTATTTTGTGAGAGTCACAAATGGAGTAGACTCCATTCCCACTGCATAACAGGTCTAGCATTTTCCAACCCCCACTACCCATGTGGTGGCCTCCCCATCATGTCCTTCTGCACACGTGCTCCATCTCCAGAGCACAATTCTATCCCTACGGCACATGGGTCTAGCACTTTCCAACCACCCATCCTTCCTTCACCATGTGTATTTATTTCCAGGTACATTCCTTTCCCAATATAAAATGTATCCTGTATAAAGTTACACTAAGGTTCTTATGTTTAAAACATATTGTTTTTTTTTTTTTTTGAGACAGTCTCTGTTTGTCACCTCAGGTAGAGTACAGTGATGTGATCGTAACTCACTGTAAGCTCAAACTCGTGGGCTCAAGTGATCCTCCTGCCTCAGCCTTCTAAGTATCTGGGACTATAGGCATGTGCCACCACACCTGGCTGTTTTTCTATTTTTATAGAGATGGGGTATCACTCTTGCTCAGGTGGTCTCAAACTCCCAGCCTCAAGCGATCCTCCCACCTTGGCCTCCTAAAGTGCTAGGATTTACAGGCATGAGCCACTAAGCCTGGTTTCACATATATTGATTTTAATTACGATTTAACTTGGATGGATCATAATAATTCAGAACTTGTGATAATTTGGGATAGATTCAGTAGAAGTTTATACACATAGTGGCAGTAAAAAGGACCACGGCCAAATAATTATAATGAAATAAACCAGATCTCAAAGGGAAATGCTATAGTTAAGAAGGCAAACATTTTCAAATATTTCAGCAGCAATTACACACAAATAATTTAGGTACTGATGATCTTTTGTCTATTAAAGCAGAGCTTCCCAAGACTTTTTTTACTTGCTGTTATTTTTTAATAAGGCTATTTGTTTATTCCATTATTCCAAAGGACTTGAAAGCAATATACTTCAATTTTTTATTGTTTATGTATTTTTCTTTTTACTGTTTCAGATTTTGTTTTTCCTAAAAAAGTTTGAATGGTGGGAATTTTGCTTCATCTTATTCTGACTGCAGTGTATGTTTCCTTCAGGGTTTTTGGGAAAGCCAGTTGGAGCTGAGGAGGCTGTATGGACCTGTGTGTGGGTAAGACAGAAACTCCATTTTTCTACTATTTGCTCTATTTTGATTTTTGTGCGTGGAACGGATGTGGAAGTAATGACAAGAATAGGAGTGTCCCATGTGCTTCTATGTTTTGAGAGCCGACAAAGAGGGTGCCACACAAACAGATGAGGTTTCCCGAGAAGACCGGGGCTGCCCCAGGGGACACCAGGCCAGCCTGAAAAGAATGCCACGTCCCAAGCTTTACAACCCTTCTGAGCTGCGTGCTACTGTCACCTCCCCCCACTGTGCCACGAGTGCAGCTGCCATGGGGCAAGGCAAACAGCCCAATTTGCCTTGACAGCCCTGACAGATGTTCCGCACGAGCTTATCTCCATCTTCCTTGGATCTGTGTGTTCCAACCCTATGGGCAGCGCGTGCTGCCTGAGTATGACCACATCGTTTATCTCCTGGTCCAGTACCCTTCTGAAAGGGAAAGGAAGTGCTATTAATAACTACCCCAGGACTACAGTGTAAACCAAGGCTCTCCTGGATGTGCTGGGAGGTGTAATGGAGCCCTTGCCCTTGTTTTTCCTGAATTTTCCCTTTTTATGTGTCCAAGTATGCTCTTCTGGTGAACAAACCCAAGTCCAGACCATTTACTCTGTTCAACACATAACTGACTTCAATCATATTGATTCTCCCTGTGTCTTTCCCCACTGGAGACCTGACCATCTCAGTCTGTTTTCACAAAGCAGATTCTCAGACCCTAAGAGGTTTTTCTGGTAGTTTTTTCTAGATCTCCAGGTTGGGGATAACCTTTTCTAGGGACATTAAAGTTCTCTTGTGTTGCTAACATACATCCTAATGGGCTCTAGTGGTTTGCAAGCCCTTCTGTCCAAGGAATTCACCAAGTCTGTTCTTCCGGGGTCCATCTTTGCACAGGATTGGCTTGTCCTTTTTGTGCCAGTGGCCCTTCCCTGGACACCCGTGGTTTTGGACAAGTTCTTCTACCTACTTTTTGGCTTGCTGTGTGGCCCTGAGAAAGTAATAATCTAAGATGTTGCGCTGTGTGCTCTCTGTATTAGTTTGTTTTGCTGCATAACAAACAGCCCCAACTCAGTGACATAAATAGCAATTTATTATTTATCATATGCCTAAGGGCCGGCTGGAGTTGGCTGGTCTGAGCTGCACTTAGCTGGATTTCCTTGTGCGTCTGCTGGGGAGGGGCTTACCTGGGGCATCCTCCTCGGAAGGGCAGGCTCACCTAGCACATTCTTCTCATGGTAAAGGCAAGGGCTCTGGAGAGCAAGCCCAACACTGCAAGAACATTTTAAGTTTCTGCCACATCACCTCAGCTTATATCCTATTGCTCAAATTAAGTTACATGACCAAATCCAAAATCAGAGCAGGGAGGGACACTGTGGCCCATGTGAGGCCTGACCAAGTCACTTGGCCAACCCTGTCACTGATGGTGCAGGGAGGTGCACTCTTCTGATGGACAGCCAGGGAGGAAGTCATGTATTTAAAAATAAGCAAAACCACCTCAGTCTCTGAGATCTCGTTTAACTTGGCTTTCACTTTCTTTCTTTCATTCTTTTTTTTTTTTTTTTTTTTTAAGTGCGTAGCTTCTTGCTTTTAAGCATGATAGGCAGTCAACAAAGGCTCAAGGGACTGAACTGCTTACCTTTCTCTTACTCTTATGCTGTTCTATTGTCTTCTGAAGGTTCTCATCCCAGCTCTCTCTTTCCAGTATTCTCAGTCTGTGGCTGACTTGGCACTGACCTTGGAGACCATCTCATCTGTTTCTGAGACACAGCACTGACTCAGAATGATGGTAGCTTCACCAGAATTAGAAGAAGTCCTGCCTGAGTTTGAATTCTAGGAATCATTTCCCTTGAGTACTTCTTATACAGATTTCCAGAGTAGAGCCATTGGGCATTTAAAAATAATTGTAAAATGTCAGATGAGTTTAAAGGGTACTACTGTATTAACTGGTGTGTGTGTGAGAGAGAGAGAGAGAGAGAGAGAGAGACTCTCTCAGACAGAAAGAGAGATGGAGAGAGAGAAGTGAAGAGTATTAGTTTCCTTGACAACAGGATGTCCAATCAACTCCCCCCCAACTTTAACTAAGTTAACACAATTTATCCTTTACATTTCAAGAAAACCTAAATCATAGAGAATGATTTCAAATGAGGTTGAAAAGATCAGAATTGCGATATCATCTTCACTCTTTGTTCTCATTCCTGGTGAGAAGGAAAAAAAGAAAGGTGATGGCATAATTTCTTCATACAAACCTATCGACTTTTTCTCCTTTAGAAAAAAATAGATGAACCATAAAATGCTGATTTCTTTTCAAATGTGTCCACTCCCAGATTTAGAGGCCACACGGTGGTGGACTCCAAATGAAAGGATTGAACTGGTCTACATCTAAGGTCCTTTCTAACTTTAAATATTATTATTATTATTTTTTACTGCTTCCATTTAGCAAAAGCATTCCACTGATTGGGAATGTCAAAGATGTACTATGTTCCATGAACAGCAAAGACGCTGAGGAAACAACTTGGCTTATGTTACATTAATTTCTAGAATACTTTTGATATTAGGAAATATAATTAATTCCAGCTTGATCCTCTTAAAAGTTGAAATAATAGATTGATTCATCTTTTGACAAATGAAACGTGCTGTTGATGCTGTGGAGAGATTCACTGGGTCCTTAGGTAACTGCACAGCACTGAATGTTGAGAGAGATGTGGGCAGGGAGATCTCCTCCCTGCTCTGGCCTGCAAAGCCAAACGTGGTGACTGAACTTATTATTTGCCTGTCATCTAGCAACTCAGCCAGGGTTCAGAGCTTGGAACTGGGAATTAGCTCCTTACTCTTTCCCTCTCCCACTCACTGCTATAGGAAAGACAGTGCTGGAGGGGTGACAACGTCAATGTTTATTATCACTACTATCACCATGTCACCACCACCAGCACCATGACTGTCATTGCAAGCCAAATGTTTTCACTATGAGTCTAATTATGGAGGCTGCTTTGCCAGGCTCTACGTAAATGAAACTACACATGTCTCTACCTTCTTTGAATGTGAATGTGAATGTGAAGCAGGTGGACTGGCACAGCGTGGACACCTGCACAGCTTTTATTCAAGGTACTTGACAAGAACTCCTCTGAATTGTACATCGGTACCACCGACCACATCACACAAAGGAAGCCAGGCTTGATTGCTTTGGAAAATCTCCATCAATGAATGACTGCATGTTATCTCCTTCAGTCTGAGAATGAGCCCCAAGTTGGACTTATATTCTTTCCCAACCCCTACAAGAACAGTTATCAGCGTAATCAGCATACATTAGTGATCAAATACAAATCAGATAGATAAGGCCCCTCCGATTTGTAATTGACTTTGTAATCCAATAGATGATATGCCCTATTCATTACTACAAATACTTAATAAATAGGTAATCATAAACATAGTACGTAATTCATAAAGTACAGATGTGTGTATAAAAATTAAGGACACATGTTCCCATTCACTACTACAAGTACTTACACAGCTCTCAAGTTCAGCTCATTAGTAACCTCTAAAGCCCCCATACAAAGATCCTTTATCTCATCTGTCTGTTCAGTGCTTACTCTGTAGTTCTCCTTTTGTTTAGCCTCATTGCCATTTCTTCCTGACCCCACTTTAGCTTTGATTGTGAGTATAAACTTAGCTCCCTCTTGTTGAACTTGACTTTCGTCCCTGACCTCCATCACTTGCGTCTGTACTCCTGAGTCCCTTCATGAAGCCAGCTTTGTTGCATAATCTCAAATACTCTCATTAAAACACTAACGGGTAATAGGTAAACATAAACATTTCATAAAGTACAGGCAAGTATACAAAAATAAGTACACTGCTCCCACCCTGGCCCCAAGCCACTCTCTCAGCAATTTCTCTTACTAAATAGATAGGTAATATGTGATACACGCTGTTCTTTACCTTGCTTTGTTCAATAATGGCATTTGGAAATTGTCCCATCTCAATACATTCATTTTTGTTAAGTGATATTCTATTCTTTGAGGATTTCATAGTTTGGATATATCCTAATTTTTAAAACAAACTCCCCATTGAACATCTTTTACAAATGATCCTGCAGCAAATAATGCCATACATTCTTATGTAAATATGTACAAGAACTTCCTAGAAATAGAGTTCTTAGGTCCAAGTTTGTCTTCATTTTTTATTTTGGTAAGTATTACTGAATTTTTCTCTCTAGAAATCATATTAATTTACATCCCCGTAAGTAAGCATCTGAAGAGCATGTTGTCCCTTACATGCCTGCCGTTAAAATGCACAGTCACAATTTTAAATCTTTGCCATTTGGTGGTATTTCACTGTGGTTATAATTCCATTAATCATGAACAAGTTTGAGCATCTTTTCATATGTCTAATTTTTCTTTTGTAGTTTTCATGTTTAAAATCCCATTGTATTTTGTTTTCTGAGATCTCCTGTGCCACTTTTCTATTAGGTTATTAATCTTTTTCCAGTTTATTTGTAGAAGTTCTTTATACAAATATATTTTAAAAAGTAGCCATTTGTATGTTGCAAATATTTCGCTTTTGTCATTTGTCTTTGACTTTCTATGTTTTCCCACTTAGAAAACATTTGTTTTGTGTTGTTGAATTTAATTGATTTTAACAGTTTATACATTTAGTATCTTACTCAGAAAGGCTTTCTCCACCAAGATTTTTTTTTTAAACTTCCATTTTTCTAGCATTTTTAATTTCATTTTTAAAATTTAGGATGTTTGCTATGTCAAGAATTTATTGGAAAGTAAAGATGGAGGTAGAGATCCACCTTTTTCTAGATAGTGGTGTTCCATCTGGAGTTTCCTTCTTTTCCAAACGATTTGAAATGTCACTTTTATCACTTGTCAATATGTCCTATGTGTATTTCCGATTTCTCTGTTCTATTGCACTACCTGATCCCAGGCCAGTGCCACTTTGAATACCCTCAGTTGGATAACGTAAGTGCAGCTTCTGTATCCAACAGTAGTGAGTTGTTCTAAAAAATGTCTTCTCAAGTGTCATAACCCAAAGCAATCTATCTCCCAGGAAATCTTGGTCCTCTCGCTGAACAAGTCAATTTAGCAAACAAACAAGCCTTCTGTATAAAGGGCCTGCCTCTCAGCTTCAAAGTTCACGCCACAGGAGAGGCAAGTGTGTCATACACCTCCACCTCAGAATTAAGCACCGTTTTTTAATTTAATTAACTAGCACACATGAACAACTAGCACCTTGTCACCAGGCAGTGAGGAAAGTTGAGAACTTGGGGATACGTATGGAAAAGCATGTGGTATCAACAGTGAAAATAACAAGATGGTTTCAACGCTTTTTAGGTTCAGATTCCATGGCACCGTCCATTAGGAGAGGCTGGGTTCCGGAAGTGACTAAGGTGTGAAAGCTTTCCGTGTAAGTGCTCTTAGTCATGATGTTTATGTACTAGTTCGAGGGGACTGAAGAACAGCACAGAGATGGTTTATTTTAATACAGGTGGGTGGCAATGTCATCAGCTGTGGGAGACTTCCCAGCTGACTGCCACAGATGGAAAACCACGGGGATCGAAGGGCTTTGAAAGACTCAACCCATTGGGCCACTGCTGTGTCATGTGATTATCCTCTCACTTAAGACACAGGAGGCATCTGAAGACATCAGGCTTCAAAATGTGGCTGAGGATAGGGTGAGGTGGAAACTATTTCTGATGTGTTCAAGAAAATCTAAGTATTTATACTCACACTGGACAGCTGACATCTGGAGACTGTACTCACTTTTAAACAGGGCTGAGCTCAGCAGCATTGCAGAGGTTGAAGAATGGTGGAAAGCCAGCCCTGGAGAAGAGCTTCCCAGACGCTGAGGCTTGGGAGTCAGCTCTAAGTTGCTGCTGCCGATACAAGATACAAGCCTCAGAATGAGGCTCATTTACTAAGTGTTTGACCTGAAAGTATAGCTCAGTTTTAGGAGAAATGAATGAGAACGAAAATATACTATGATCATTGAGAAAACGCAGTCTCCTTGAAACAGTGGAATTAAGCACAGAAATCCTAAAGTATCCTCACATCCTTGATTATGGGCAATATTTGGGTCTTCCTAGCTTATTAGCAATTGTCTTTTATGAAAGTGTTGAAAGTAAAGCTGAGTATTGCCAGTTTTAAGTAATATGATTCTGGAATCGATTATTTTCAAATATTTAAAAAGGTTTTTTCTGAGCCATACGAGTGACCGTGGACTGGAGAGACACCATCCTAAGAGTTTCTGGGAAAATACACCTGCAGTGGTCGGAATACAGTTTGGTTTTATACATTTCATGGAGACAGGAATTGTAGGTAAAATCACAAATCCTAAGTGTATTCATGGAAGGAATACATTGGTGGAAGCTAAATTAGTGTGAAACCTGATGGCCTTTATTCCATAATTATTGAGTCTCATTCAGTGAGTTCAATATCAATATTCTCACTGGTTAAAATGGATTAATCACGAACGCTAAGCCTGTAAGAACACACTTTTTTAAACGAGTGGAATTTATTACACTGTTATTGCATTTTAGGGGGGAAACATCATTTTGTAAAAGTACATGCCCTGACATTAATCATCTGTTTTAGGAGGCCTTTGAGAACAGGAAGAAAGTTGTCAGCAGGACAACTATCACCAGGGCAAGCACTTTGCTCAATAGGTAGAATTATCAAAGGAATGATTGTCCTCTAATAAATAAGCAATTTACAGTTTGTTTGTTTTTTTGTTTGTTTTGTTTTTGTTTTTGGCCAGGACTGAATTTGAACCCACCACCTCCGGCATATGGGGCCGGCACCCTACTCCTTTGAGCCACAAGCACTGCCCGATAAATAAGCAATTTAGACCAAAAAGAGACAGACAGTCTTCAAGCCCTACTTTTCCTGAATGAACTTTTAATAAATTCCTCACCCTTACCTGCCACTAAGGGTGTGCAATGGATCACAATATGGTTAAAACATTAAACAAAGTAATTTAAAGTATTTAAATTTAATAATTTAATTTACAGTATCATGACCTATTGTTATACTGAATAGGACACTGCTACAGAGGTTCTATTCTTTCTATGCCTTAAGACCTTGTGGCCTAGCGTTGATCCAAAGACCCTTCTGAAGTTTACTTGATGTTTTTCTGATTTCTGATTTCTTCTTTCAGTGCATTTATTTTACGCCACTTCATTCTCCCCATCCTCTTTCAGCAGCAGTGTACAGGTTTGATAGTTGCTGTGTATTTTAATGACTACCGCTGCCCAAATCTTTGTGACCCACATTCATGAAGATTGAGAGATTCTATCAATTCCCTCTTCTTTGGGTAGAAACATCTGACCAAGAATGATAACTCACAATAGAAACCTGGGGTTTAAAAATCCCCACTCTAGACTTTCTCTCTACGTCCCTCTTGTTACCTTAATGGATTTGAGGGCAGTCGCTTCCCCCTTTGAGCCTCAGTTTTCTTTAATATAAAATGAGGGGACTTGGACTAGATCAGTGACTTCGATACTTTGTTTAATGTTTTAACTGTATTGTGATCCGTTGCACACACATACACGTGAAATAAAAGTTTTACAAAATAATATAGTTTTTACTATCTAAGAACCATTTGAACTATTCTAGTCTAGTTTATTCTATTTGTGAGAAATAAAACAAATACAAGTTGGTTATGACCCATGAAATTGATTTCACAAACACTAGTGAGTCATATTAGCAATTTCAAAAGCAAGGGGCCAGGTAACATCTGAAGTTCTTTCTAGTTATAAGCTAGATGACACAACCCCTGTCTACATTACAAAATTGTCATATGCCCCTGTGTTTTCCCCTCTGCGTTTTAAGATTCTGAGACACCTTTGACAAAATCAGCAAAAGCCCATTGTTGGCACCAAAGGAGAGTTGCAGCTGAAGGACTCTCCCTCCAGAGAAGAGGCTCCTATGCCTGACTTTGGGCTCAGGGTGGGCACCTCCCGCCTGGTAGGACTTTCCTTCTTATTCTTTGAAGTCACAAGTTCAACCATTTTGAAATTATTTCCTAGCCTTAACCCAGAACCTTTCAGGCTAAGAAACTTTCAAAATTGTATTCGTTAACCATTTAAAACATCTCTCTGTAAGATTTTTGCATTGGGTATAAATGTCTCAGCAATTTGTGTGGATATCCTATGTCCAATAGGTATGGCCAGCTGATTACTTACTGCCACAGGGATTGGGCAGCAGGAGGGAATGGCCTAGAAACCAGGAGTAGCCCTGTTCACTGGGAGTGGGCTAGATAGGGGAAACTGACCAGGCTGCTGTGCTGAGAGCTCATTCCAGTAAATGGGCAAAGTACAGCACGCAAAGGGTCAGAAGGGGGCAGCTCCCCATTCTAGCAAACACTGGCCACAGTGGACAGTCCAAGAGAAAGCAGGACAATAGGCCGATGCCCAGTAAAACACCAATGAAGGAGGCCTTTCAGTGGACATTGGGGACCAACTCATGGGTAGTTCAGGAAACTGAGAGTCTTCAGGGCCCTGAAAAAAGAGTCTGGTGGGAGCACACACAGGATGGCATGTTATCAAGTATAGATGTTCTGTTCTAAGACACAGAGTGTGATGTGAGGCTCAGGCCAGACCCAATCCCCAGTATTGGGTGGGAGAAAAGGTCTGTCCTGGCTGGAACAGATCCAGGCAGTGGAATCTGTCTCAGGAGGCTAAGCTGGAGGTTGTTCCAGCTTCTAGAACCAGGGCTGGGACTGCAGCTAGGGAATGGAGCGTGTGGCTGGGAAGATGAAGACTGCAGAGGATGAGGGTCAGCCACAGGTTTGCATTCCTTGATGTTCATACCCCAAATCCACCGCTGAGAACATATCATCAGGCTCAAGGTAGAAGGGAATTTGTTCTTTATCACTTACAATCCAATATAGCATCAGTAACTTCTTCATCCCCCAAGTGACAGCTCTGTGCAAATGTGTTCCCAAACAATAGAATGTCTCAAATTAAAGTCGCATAAAAGCTCTATTTCTAGCTAACATTGTCAAATAATAAATTTCATATTTAATTGAACTGTACCTGCAACAAATCCAAGTTGTTCAACCCAAAATGCAGAACAGAGTTATGTAACAGCCATGGATCATGACAAGCTTTATGCATACCTCTTCTGTCAAGAACTCCTTTGCACAGACAAGCTCAAAAGTTGCACACTTTACCCAATTCTTAGGGCTTGGAATTCCAATTAATTGAGAATGCAAAATAGCATTTCTATTCTATCCAAAAGGAAGAATGATAACCCATCTTGGGTTTCATAATTTTTAAAAAATCATTACTAAAATTGAAGAAGCAACGAGTTCTCAATTCACATAGAGCTTGAAGTTCCTCTTTGATGATTACTTTGTAAGCAAAGAAACTTTTTCCAACTAAGTTCTCAGAAACATTTTAACAGTTCTAAATCTTGTTACCCACACAGGGCAAAAGGTGAAGTCATTTAAATGTCTACAACTCTCTCCAGATATTACCGTAAACTTTTAAACAAAAAAAGTCATACACCACCACACACACAAGGGAAAGTCTACTAATTTAAAAAATATATATTGTAACATTCTTTTTTCTTCCTCAGGACTGTTAGATCTTTTCAAGTTTGGGTTGTTTATTATGTGTTCCTGTTGTTCCTAATCACTCTATGGGCAACACTTGTGAAGCTGTGCACATGAAGTAATTCCCTAGCAAGCCACTGCCAAGTTTTAAGAAGCCTGCGCGCCCCGGGGCAGATAATGTAAACTTAACTACTAAAAATAAGTTCTTTGATTATCCTTTTGTGTCTCAAGATCATGCTCCTAACAACTTCTCCCCCCTTTCACCCTCAAACTGCAAGAATGTTGCAACCAACTCTATGAAGTTTTTTTCACCCTGGGTAGGGCTGTTTACTGGCCTGTTTATAAAGGTCTGACTGTCTGACACCTTCTCCAGGCTCCCCACATTAACCACCATGGAGGTTCTGTTAGCAGATGATACTTTTTTTTTTTGCCTCTGTTTAAAGAGGAAACTATTATATTAACCTTTGCCCTCAAGCCCTGACTGGTGAATGGTATGTCATCACATACTAAGTGATGTGTGGATTGTGGTCTTTTGTGCTACAACACCCACTGGGACCTCTTGACACCACTGGGTCCACAGGGGAGAGGCACCCAGGTACTGCGTGGAGACCAGTGCCTTTCACAACAGGATGGCTCTGGGAAGGAAACACCCTGGTTGTGTCATCTCCATCCTCCCTGAGGCAGTGCTTGGAGTACATTAACCACCAAAGAGGCAACTGCTGAATGGATCTGCCATTTTGCATTGAAGCTTGTTTGTAATTCTTCAAGTCCTTGTCTCTTCTCCGTGCCAGATCACAGCTCCTTACTGATGATCAACATGGCTCCCAGATTCTTCCCAAAGACTTCAGCCTAAATACTCTTAGCTGCCCAAGGTCTCAGACTTCCCTGCTATAGTTGGGTTTTTCAGGCCATCCCATGAGCAAGAAGCCTCACGCAGTTCTTTGTCCTCAGCTTGGCAATGGTCTATCTCTAATCTATAATGACACTTAGCAAGCTGAGTCTTCCCTCCTCCAAATCTAAACCTGTCAATGGGCACCAGGGCTTCAGGGCCCAAGAACACATGACTAATATCCACAGAATAAAGGCTTCATCCAAGTAGGTGAAAATGGTCTTCATCCACGGCCAGCAGGAGCATGCTGTGTGATGCACGGTTATGGGACTGACAGTCTCCTGGTTCCTGGTCAGATCCAAGCATTGAGTATGGCATGGGGGGCATTTTTCTTACTGTGTAAAATACACATAATGTAAGATGCACTATCTTATTTTTCATTGTATAGTTCAATGTCCTTAAGTGCATTCATACTGTTGTACAACCGTCATTACCATTCACATCCGAATGCAAAGCTGAAACTCTGTCCCCATTAAATACTAACTCCCCATTCCCCTTCCCTCTGCCCCTGGCAACCACATTCCACTTTCTGTCTTTCTGAACGTTGCTGCTGTAGGTATCTTGTGTAAGTGGGATCATACAGTATTTGTCCTTTTGTGACTGGTCTATTTCACTTGGCGTTATGCCCTCAATTAACCTGCACTGTAGCAGGTGTTAGAATTTCCTTCCGTTGAGGGCTGAGGAGTGTGCCACCGTAGGTGTCTCCTGCCTTCTGTTTCCTACTCACCTATAGGTGCACACGTGCCTTGCTTTCACCTTTGAGCTACTGTGAACCGTGCTGCTGTGAATACGGGTGTACAAATACCTCTTCAAGATCCTGATTTCAATTCTTTGGGGCACATACCCACAAGTGGGTAACATGCTAATCCTGTTTTTAAGTTTTTGAGGAACTGTTACACTGCTCTGACCATCCTGTTGTGCTTCTGGAGGACACTTTATAACAATGCTTTCTTCCCTTTTAGCCATGATGAGCTGCCTGTTACTTCTCATTTTCAAACCTCGAGAGTGAACTCAGATGAAATTCACACTTCTCCTTGTGCTCTGGAACCCACTGGTCCACGCAAACTGCACGCTTCTGATTGGAATGTACGGCTCCAGTGACCTTGCTTCTAACTTCCTGTTGGCGAAGCCAGGGAGCACATTTTTTCCCAAACTAGCCCCACTATCAACAAACGCTTGCACTGCACCATAAATCCAGTTTGCTTTAATAAATTCCCAGTAGTCTCCACCCGGAAGTCCCTCTCCTCTTATCTCAGCCCTCTCTGCCAAACCCTTTGCAATTTATGTGTCTGCTTTTTGATTCTGCTTTCAGCCCCCTCTGCGTTTCCTCTTTCCCACCAGCTCGCCGGGGCCACCGGTGTGTCACATAAATGTTGTCTTCTCTGTCTGGGACACTTGCTGACTTCGGCCTCCTTCTCACCCAGTCTCTGTTGTCCTTCTTTCCTCCCTGGATCCAGCCCCTCAGTATTGGGGCTTCCTGCCTCAAGTCATTTGTCAGAATCCTGTCTGTGCAACTTGTGGCTTGTTTGTTTCATTTCTCTGACTTTTTTTCACATTGCTATCTACTATTTCATAGAGGCATGTTCCTGCTTTGTGACCCTTGGTGACATGTTGACTTCCTCTTTTGTACCCCATTCTCTCTGCTGAGTGGCTTACTGGGGAAGATTAACTAGTAGTATTTCTACCCAAAAAGGAGTGATGGCAGGTGGCCTGTGGAGAAGGGTGTGCCAGGCACATACACACGGGAGAAAGTGTACAGGTTTTAGATGAAATAGAAAGAGAGAGCAGAGGTCAAGGTAATAGAGGAAAACCTTGGCAGTGGCTGGGGATGAGGCAGGCCTCAGAACTGGTGCTGGGGAGGTGGAGTATTTGAAGAAAGCTGTACAGGTGCACAGAGTAGAGAAGGGCAGGCTGAGGGTACAGGGAGAAGGTTAAATTCTTTCTTTTTTAAAATATTAATATTAAATCATAGCTGTGTACATTAATGCGATCATGGGGCACCATACACTGGTTTTATAAACAGTTTGACATATTTTCACCACACTGGTTAACACAGCCTTCCTGGCATTTTCTTAGTTATTGTGTTAAGACAATTATATTCTACATTTACTAAGTTTCACATGTACCCTTGTAAGATTCTTTTAAAAATACCCAAATAAACAAAAAGACATTCAATTAGCTCAAGTGAGAGATAACAGCGATTCGGATCATCATAAATGGAAGGGAAAGAAGGAGTATTTTATGAAGAAAATGTCCTGTAGGGAAAACACAGCAGTCATTGATTGTAAGGAAGAAGGGATGAGGCACCATTAATCGCTGTGCTGACTTTCACTTCTGGAGATAAATGGTGATTCTGCCATAAGGGGGAGGCTGAATGGGGCAAAGGGAAAGTTAGTTCCGTCTTCAACATAATCAGTTGGAACTTGTCTTACTCTGGGCTATTACAACAAAGGACCATCGACTGGTTGGCTTATAAACTTATAAATATCTTTCTGACAGTTCTGGAAGCTGAGATATGCAGGATGAAGTCACTAGCAGGTTTGGTGTCTGGTGAGGGCCTGCTCTCCGGTTCAAAGATGGTGCCCTCCTGCTGGGTTCTCACAGGGTGGGAGAGGTGAAGGAGCTCCCTGGGGCCCCTTTTCTAAGGACACTGATCCCATTCCAGAGGGCTCTGCCCTTATGACCTAATCACCCCCCCAAAGCCCCACCTACTAATACTGTCACCATGGGGTTTATGATTTCAACATATGAATTTTGGGAGGAAACGAACATTCAGGCCATAGCAGAGTCCAATGCACTTAGGAATGGGGCACCCTGCAGGTCAGGTGGCTTCACTAGGAGGGAGAGGGAGGAATTGTGTGCGCGGCTGTGCTTGGCTGGAACCTGGAATCTCCTGCCTGTCTCTCGTCCTTCACCAGTCTAACGTGGTGTTCCCTACAGTATGTCCTTTGGACCATTGCCACTAACAATGATTGTTACATGGAAAATGAAAGGGGAGCATTCCCCCTTAGTCAAATGCTGAAAACACTGGGTCTGTCAAAGGAACCCAGGTCTTTGTAGTGTGGGATGTCTCAGAACCTTTCATGTAACAATGTGCTTGGAAAACCTCCAATTGAGAAATTTAGTATGTGGTGTTTATTTGACCACAGTAATTTTTTTCCCCCAGAATATCTCTGGGGACTAGAATATGGAGAACAGGTTTTGGAGAATACACTGACCTAATAAACACAGCATTTTACGCCTAAGGAATTCCCATAAAACCACCACCAATAGGAAGAATTTACTTCACCTCTGTGAATTATCAATGTTACAAACAAACAGTAATTACTAATTACCTTTGTTTCAAGTTGATTCTGTGGTGCTATGGAGAGGCTGGGCAGGCCCCACTGTGTGCTTGGCTTTTTTGTTTATTCCTTTTTATCCCCAGACTTTCTCTCATCTCCGTCCGTCCCCAAGAGTCAGCCATTGCACTAGGCTTAATGTGTATGTTTTTTATATGTTCTTGCAAACTGCATATTATCATTTTGCGGGTATTATCTTCAGTTTGCGCTGATGGTAATGTCATAGCTCTCATTCTGATTTTTAGTTTTTTCATTTAGCATTGCGCTTTCAGCATCCATCATGTCACTGTATTCCCGTTGAATCTTTTCCTTCTCATTACTGTCCAGCACTCCACAGCTGCCTGCACCTGTCTCACCTGTGCCCTGTCCCAGTGGCCTTCAGCAAACAGTCCTGCAGGCCCCTTTTAGGAGCCTTCATGGAGCTGGGGGAGAACTCCATGGGCTATATATCTTGCTTTATGACCATAAGAGAGATATGTCTCAGTTCCCTGGGGCCATGAACCTATTAAGTGTTAATAATCCTGAGTTTCCAGCACTGGCTGTGGGTCATGCCCTTCTAATATAGGATCTCATGTGACCATCCCAACAACACCATGAGTTTGGCTGAGCTGACCACGTTATCCTCAATTTATACAGAGACATGGTGACTAAGATGAGAGGGCCTGGTGGTCCTAAGAGGAGTGAGCAGGATTGGACAGGTCGCCCTATTAATGAGAAGCTTTTTCCACTCCACTGACTCTTCTTGCCCTTTGAAGGCTCCAAACCCTTCTGCCTTATGACATTTGCCCTAACAATGAGTAATAGAATTGTTTGTTTAGTGACCTGCTTTCCTGGTAGAATGCAAACTCTGTGAGGAAAGGAACTCCGTCTCTTGTTCGTGCCAACAGGCCCAGTGCCTAGAACAGTGTCTGACCCTACTCGGAGCTCAGCAAATGACCAGAAGAATAGCCCCTCAGTATATGTTTTTCATGACAGACTTGTCCCCAAGGAAACCTCAAATAGAAATGTCTTGTTAATTTCCTAATTTTGGTAATTGATATTATTATTAGTATATTGTTATTTGGGGAGACAAATGAAAGGAAACAGGGGAAGTGTCTCACCTTAACGTCAAGGCTGAGGGAGGGGAGGCTATAGTCTTTTCTCTTCAGTGACTTACGCTCCATCAACTCAGTAGTTGGGTCACCAAAGGACACAGTTTCATTACACCATGGAAGGCCATCTTGAGATCCAACGGTAAGCAGTTCAGACAAGGGGCGTGCCCTCCCGGCACTCTAGCTGGGCTCCAGTCCCCAAGTCATTAACCAGGTTCTGACTGGGATACTGCTGCATGCTTCCCCCCACGCTGCCCACTCCCACAGCCTAAATCTCCAGGTCAGCTTGAGTGTAGCAGGAACAGCACTGGATTAGGATCAGATCTGGGTTCTGGCCCCAGCTTGGCTGTCCCTAGCCAGGGGACTAGAATGAGTCTCTGGACACTTTTCCTCAATTAAAAAAAAATACTCGCTCCCCTGCTCTCCCTCACGTCTGACGCGAGACTCAAAGGGACCCTGAGGTCTCCAGGGCAGACTGTCCAAGTCACAGGGACTCTACCTGTGATACCCACATTCCCTGGGCTTTCTTTCAGCCAGCTGGCACCTTGGGGAGACCTCCAACTTCAGGAGCCCCTTCCCTAGCCAGCTCAGGGCAAGCTTCTCGAGTCCCTGCACATGGGTCCTCTCACCTTCACATCCCCTGTTCCTTCCTCCTGGGGCTCCTTCTAGGTAAGAGGCACCTCTCGGGAGATGGTTCCCATCATTCAGCCATTTTCCTAGCTATGAAATAAGGGCCTTGGGTTGAAATGATCATCTTGAAGTTTCCTGCCCTCCCTAAAGTATGTTCATCTAGGCTTTCATTTTTGTTTCTTTCTCACTGTGTCTGAAATTCTTTTGCCTTTCCCCTTTTTTCAGGGTCACACATCTGGGCTTTTCAATACCCAGCCCAGGACAGCACATTGTTCCTGTGGCTGTGAGCCTGTCTTTTTAGAACTGACATTAGCTGTGGCTAAGATGCTCTATTCATATTCTGAGTGCACACATCACTTGGGGAGAGGCAATTTTCTCATATACTCTTAGTCAAATATAAGTCCTGCACGCATTCTATGGAATAGGACACACACACACACACACACACACACACACACACACACACACACAGAGAGCTCTCTCAATATCCTAGAATATACATTATTTCTGGGCATAATGTGTGGGCAAAAATATTCAGGGACAGCCAGATGACTATTTTAATGCTTCTTTGTCCCCGCAGGGCCATCCAACTATTTTTTTAGTAGCTCGATGCTGTTTGCATCAACAACTTTGCCTTATAGGCTCTTCTTCATGTTTATGATTCTTACTGTGAAAAAAACTGCTTGCTTAACATCTGTTCTGAATTTGTTTTTTCTTTATTTTTATTTATCTGTTCCCTATTGAATCCCATTTGCGCCAAGGACAGTAACTTGAATTGGAATCTTCAGTGTCCTTCAGGATTTCTCCACACTTCAATACATCTCTTAATTACCCCTTTTTTTATTGTTATGAGAGACACAGATATACCCCCGCTCACATAGGCAGATTGGTTTGTAGCTTACCTCTGCCTGTCCCCCTCTGGGGAATCAGTTTTATTAACTGAATAAATTAAATGGGTGGGTGTATTCAATAGAGTAGGCAGGTTTATTGTTACAGGTTTGATTCAGATATTTTTCCCCTTGCTGCCCCATTCTCTCCTTCAGCCACAGCTCTGTTTTAGAGAAAGCTTTACTGTAGCTTGAAGTAGTCATAACTTACCAGGATGAGAAAGGCCACTTCATTTTACAGATAAAGAAGCTGAGGGCCGGGGAAGAGGCTGTCTTCCTGCCTACTTCTAGAAAACACAGAGAATAGCTGCCCCAGAGCCATGACCTTTTGAGAAGGGAGGCATTGCTTGACACTGTGTCTCCTGGAAGCAGAAGGCCTCCTGGGGTACCTGGCCACCAGCCATATACCAAGCCATTGGGGCAGACCCAGCTCTTCCGAGAGCAAGCACGTTGCATGTTGTCCATGGACACAGTGGGAGGATGCAATCAGGAAAGCACATAGATGGTATGGGGCCAGGTGGCAGGGGAAGTTGTAGCAGGGTCTCCTCTTTCTCGTGGATCCCTGTTGTGGAGCTTCTTCCAGGCTGTCTGTATGACATGAATTCTCATTAACTCCCTGCTCTCACCATTGCAACCCAACATATAGGGACCAACCAAGCATATTCCCAGCTTTAGGCAAGAAGGTCCTTAAAGAAGGGTGATGAGACCTCCTTTGTTTTTTTTTAAAGATGATCTAGGGAAATTTACCAGGTCTAGAGACAGTTATCCAGTGACTCAGAGGATTGGCCCAAAGTCACCAAGCTGTAGCTGCAAATGCAATGCTCTGTGCACCGTCAGTTCTCTGTTCACTCTGAGAGGGCTGTCCATGCTCTCTCTTCCTGACTTTCCCACACCCTTCAGGGTCTGTGTCCGTGTCTTCCAAAGGCACAAAGACAGAAGGGACAGTTTTCCTCACACCTGGAAACTGTCACTGCTGGGGCTGCTCTGGGCATTGCCCACTCAACAGATCTTTCAGTCTTTGCTGTGTGGACAGCACTGATCTGATGGCAGGGAGAGACTAGCTTGTCCTCTCCAAAAAGGTTTCATTCCTGTCTCCTTTCTTGAAGAAAAATGGCACCTGATTTAGAAAAACAAACACACACAGGGGCCACATTGCGTTGCACAGGAATTCCAGGAGTATAATCGATCTTAAAGAATGAGTAAGGGGGAGGTGAGAGGACTGCACATTTTACCCAGTGAGAACAGTTAGAGAAAAGACCTTCAGGTGGGAAGAGTTGGGGAAGGAAAGCTACCAGCTGGAGGATAACAGCAAAAGCCTTGGATGCCAGACTGAAGAAATGGCCTTTGAGATGGTTAAAGCCATATCTTGCAGGTTGTCGTCTAGAACCTGCCATTGAGATGGGCTTTGGGGTGCAAGATGTTTGCTAGGATCCATGCCTAGGAAGGGAGGAGGAGGGAGCTGTCGGTCACCCTCTGCAGGACAAACTGCCAGTCTTTTATGTTCCTCCCTGACCTTGAGGGAGCTGATCACTGGAGACTCTCTGCTGACCACAGTCTTGGCAGCTGGACAGCAAGTTCTTCCTTATAGGGGGATCTGGGCAACATAACTTGATGTCACCACATCATGGAAACATTGGTTCAAATGAAATCTTTGGCAGAATCATTGGGTTGAAGTGGGAGGTAGTCTGAGGGTTCTGTGTGTTTAGCTTCCCTGTAGGGGGTTCTTTGCACAGCCTGATCTGAGGCTGGCCCAGGCAGCCACCAAGGTGGACACGTGCTGTTGGAGCCAGCAGGGCAGCTCTGCAGGTGGCCCTTCTCCACACTAAGGGAAGTGAACTAGAAAGAGTGGGCCCCAGGTTGTAAAGAATGACCAGGGACTGATGACTTCCGGAATGCAGGATAAATGTGAATAAAGAGAAGGAAGCTTCTGACTTTTCAAGTCTGGCTTCAGATCTACCAGGAGCAGGAATAGGGAAGTCAGGAGGATAAAATGATTTCCCATTCTTGGAAAGGCAGACTCAAAACCAGCCTTCTGCTGAGGACGAGGCACTCAGGTAGCTTCTAAGGGCTGCAAGGCCAAGTAAGGCAGGACTTTGTCCTCAGAGAAGCAGGGAGCCTGTCAGCAAATAAGCAGAGTGTGACGCAGGGACCCACAGGTAGACAAGCAGCAGGCCAGAAAGACAGACATAAATCCCTGAGCAGGAGGTGCAAAGTCTGGGCAGGAAGTGAGGGACAAGAAGGCTGCACAGGGGGAGGAATGACCAAGTGCTGTGGACACTGCGAGGACTGAAGGGTCCAAGAAGATACCATAGAAGAGGGGACTAGTGACCCAAATGTCTGAACGCATTTTCCAAACCACCAAGAGGAAGACTTCAGAAGGGAAATATGTGCAAAGAAACAGGACGTGGAGAAATACTTCAAGTTTTAGGAACCACAAATAACTTTTATATAAGAAGAGTATGCCTCCCAAACTGTGTGCTGAGACACACCCCTGGGAGCCACAGTGAACTCAGAGGGGCTTCTTGGGATACAGTATTTGCAATATTCATGGGAAATACAGAGGCATCTGTCAGTCACTTTGAGAACTGCTTTCAATTCATGTGGATTATTTTTTCAAGTGTCCACTGAGTTGTTAAAAAATGAATACTTATCAAGTTGTTTGGACTTAGACTTTAAAATGAGACTGTTAAGTTCTTCTTTTGGCCTAGGGAGTGCTATGAAAAAATTATGGAATCACTAAGGGCACCAGAAACTGAGAAAGTCTGGAAACATTGGTATAAGAGGAATGGAGCAGAGAGAGGTTATGAGCTCTTAGTTACAAGTCTGAAAGCTTGGACTTTCTACAGTAATGGAGAACCATTAGTGGTTGACGGTAGGTGGAGAACACAGTTCTGTTTTACAAAGGTCAATTGGCTTTGGGGGTGGTTGGTTTGGAGACAGAGAGCCATTGTGAACTACTCAGTGGTCCAGGAAAGAAGTAGAGGGCCTGGACAAGCCAGCGTTAGAGGTTAGAAAGGGAAGACAGGACACGCCATTAGCATCATGGAACTCCTATTGCAAAGCTAACACTGCAGTCAGTACTAGACATCTGCGGTAAATAAGACAAGGCTCCTGTGTTCAAACCACCTACAATCAAATGAAAAAACAGTCAAGAAAAAAATTACAATTAGCAGAGAACCACTAGGAGTGAACCAGGCAAGAAAAAGGAGCACGGTTCCAGGCACGACAGGGGAAGGGCACATGCAAAGCATGGCCGTGAGACCGTGGGGGGCTTGCCATACGGGGTGATTCTCAGGACTGGCTCTTGGGGAAGAGGGAGGAAGAAAGAGGCACAAAGAACAAGGTAGGGAGCAGGCTGTGAAGGAGGGCTTGATCTCGGCAAATCATTGAAGGCTTTTCAACAAGCAGTGGCAAAATCATTTTGCAATTCCTAGGTAGATAAACTGAGCAGCAACCCACAGGTAGACAAGCAGCAGGCCAGAAAGACAGATGTAAATCCCTGAGCGGGAGGTGCAAACAGACGGGCAGGAGGTGAGGGACGGGGAGGCTACTGCAGGAAGAAGGCAGGAGAAAGCAACTGAACGGGCCCCCGTGGCCCAGCACGGGAGAGGTCTGATCAGGGGCTGCCTCAGTCTACACCTCCCAGGGCTCTGGGAACTCAGGGTTGGACCCAGGCATAGGGACCCCCCTGGGGTTCCTGGGGCAGGTGACATACACCTCTGCTTAGAGTGATAGGATTTGGGAGAAAGGATCTCCTGACTCCAAGGCCCATGACTGTGTCACTGGTGCCTCAAGAAAAGTCTCCCTGGTAGCTTGAGTCTGCTGTGCCACTCAGCTAACTGGAGTGTCCTGCTTGGGCAACTGGAGTGTCCTGCTTGTGCAGCAGATAGGATAGTGGACCAAATGGGTGAGGTCGGTCCCCCAGGGGCAAGCAGCGATAGACGCCCAGCCCCAGGGAAGCCGCTATGAGCCAAGTGCCCGGTACTCACGACACCCACCGACTTCTCCTGCACTTTTTAGAAGTTGAGAGTCTCAGACACTCACAGCCAGGGTTTGGGATAGTGTCTGTCACCTTCCCACTGAACTTCCTGAGGTAAGGGTTAGACTCCAGGGCAGAACAGCACCCCCCCCCCCCCCCCCCCCCCCCCCCCCCCCCCCCACACCACCACCGCCGCAAAACAAAAAA